>PVKN010006542.1:0-28307 GCA_004027915.1 Capromys pilorides
TTTTTTAATCCTTCAAAGATCAAAAAGCAGCAAACTCATGTTAAATAAGCAAAATAATAAATTAGAATCAGTGCAATACCAGTGCAAATTTTCTTGGGGCATGGATAGGACTAAAATATACAGTCCTTCATGGCACATATAAAAGAAGGTGACAGTTCTGTTACCCTCAACGGACCAAGTGCTTGGTGCATCTAGTGACCTAACCCAAGTCACGGAAGCATTCCATGGAATCCAGACTATGAAATAGCTCTGCCAACAGCTGCCAGTGATAAGGTCTGGCAGGGCCTGTCACAGTCCTTACTGACTGTGACAGTCATCAAGGTCAGGGTGCAGGTGGGGCATCAGAGAGGGCAGCGATGCGCATCCTACACTCTAGACTTCAACAGAAGGAGCGGTGCATGCTGGCTCTGTGGGCTAGAACTGGGTCAAACACCAAGCTTGTTCAGCCTCGGGGAACCCCTCAGTACCCACCCGGGAGATCACAGGTACTGCAGATGCAGAAAGGTGCAGGAGCCCAAGGGACTGAACTGCTGGCTTGCAAAAGCATGTGGAGTGAGGGACCCCAGTGAAGACCTTCCCAGTGTGTCCTGGAGGACAAGCAAGGCAGGTGACAAGTCCAGTCAAGGGGAACATGTACACAGGTGGATATTTAAATGAAACATGCATTACAGTAAAGCACATTGCCATTTATCCCCTTCAAAACAGTTGCCCTCCTTTCAAACACACCCATCCACTTGTGGAAGCAATTCGGGTTAAGTCTTTAGTATTCTTCTGAGGTGTGGTGAATGCTGCTGCTGAAATCCATCCAGTGGAATAGCAGGATTGTCAAAATGCAACACTGTGTCCCCATCAACCTTATTCACCACATCTGGCACCCTGTAACGGGTGGCTCCTTCCCCAAGGCAAAATGACCATGAAAGGGAAACATCATTTAATGTGTTCAGGCCCCGCAGGCAGCCACAGCAGCCAAAATACAGACCCTGGAGCTTCTGGACCACAAAGAGTTCTGCAAGGCAGGACAGGGAGAGGGTATTGTGCTTTGTATCTATTTGTCCCCCCAAAGCCTCCTGAAATTCATGGGGCTGTCAAGTGCTTGGCTAGAGGGGTGGGGCTCCAGGGGCGGGGCTTGAGGGCGTGGCCAAGAGAGGCGCGAACCCTTAAACTGACAATATGCACTGTCAGAGGGCCCCCTCCCTCCCGCAGGTGACAGTTTTGTGCAGAGGTATGGAGCAGATCTTCCCGGACACGGCAGCACCCCAGCCATTCCTCCAGTCCCCGTAAAGCAGCGTCTTGAAATCTCCAGGAACTGTGAGCTAAATAAACCTTTCCTCCCCTAAGCTTGTGTGGCAGGTATTTGTCTCAGCAACGACAGCAAAGTGACTAAAACAGAGGGTGCAAGCCATGATGGTTGGCAGAGCAGGCAGGGTAGTCAAGGCTCTGGTGCGCCATGCCTGCCAGCTGCTCTTCCTCCTGCACAAAGTGCGATGCCAGAAAGTTTTCAAAAAAGCGTACTTAGCCTGGCAATGGTGTGGCAAACGCCAGCAGTAATACAGGCAGGACACATGGTTCCTGGCTCCCCCAGGGTTACAGTGCCCAGCACCGGTACAAAGGGGACATCTGACCCTTAGTGGATGCATCAACAAAGGGCCTGGGGTGAGGAGGACGGCAATAGAAAAGCAGGCAAAGAGTCCACTCCTTGGGTGAGGAGAGATTCCGGTCCCGGTTGGGGCGGTGGACAGCTAGGGTTTACACAGAGCAAACTGAAGACCACACCACCTTGGGGCTGCAGTAGCAGTGCTGGCTGCGTGCATCTGATTCCCAAGTATTTACTGACACTGCCCAGCATGAGCCAGGCACTGGGCCAATCTGAAGACGCAAAGATGAGTAAACCGCGCCTGCCTTCCAAGAGACTGGTTTGCTGGTGGAAGCACAGAAATACCTCTGGCGCCATGGCGACACAGGGTGGCAGCTGTGCTGGAGGCTGTGGAGTCCAAGTCAACCTGGAGAAACCCAACAACTACACAGAGACAAGGAGGACTTTGTGGGGTCCTGCGACCACCACTGTGGCTGACCCAGTTTTCTTCTGTCATCTTACACTTAACCTTTAAGCAGTACTGGCATAAGCTAATGCGCTTCTAGAAATACCCTGGTGGACAGCTGTCACTTTACAGTAACCTTGCTGGCTTCTCCTGGTTGACCTTGATCGGTCCCCCTCTTCTGTCTACCCTGTAAATGTTGGCCCACCTCAGGCTCATTTCTCAGCCTCTTCCCTTTCTATACTCTCTCCTCCAGTGATCTCATCCACTCTGAATGTTTTATTTTTGTTCTCTCTCTCTTGTTCTGTCTCTCTCTCTCTTTCTCTCTCTCCCCCAAAAGGGTCTCTCTATGCAGTTGAGGCTGGCCTTGAGCTCACTGTGTAGCCCAAGCTGGTCTCAAACTCATAACAATCCTCCTGCTTCAGCCTCCTGTGTCCTGTGTGCGCCACCATGTCCAGCCCAACTCCAAATGTTTTAAAAAAGTGTCAGGAAACCCCGTACCTCTCATTAGTAGCAGAACCTCTATCTGTATGCTGACACCTTCCACATGCTGCCTGCAGTCCAGATATTTTCTCTGGGTAGGCACAGCCAACCACCTATTTTGTTCATTCACATCAACATCATGTAGCCATCTCAAACTTCACAAGGTTCTAAACTGCTCTGGATCCCTCTTTGCTGAATTACTGCATTTGCGACCCACTAGACAGCATTGTGTACCTTCTTCACTGTTACTGTTTGGATCAGGAACGTCCCTAAAGGCCTCACACACTCCTAGGTGAGACTTTTGGAAGATGACCGATTTATGGGGGTGAGGCTGCGCTGACTTCCCGTCAGGAACTGGTACTGAGGTATGATGTGGAAGGGTGTGCCTCCCTCTCTGGTTCCCAGCTGCCATCACAGGGACAGTTGTCCTCTCCCCAGGTCCTTCCTTTGAGCCACTTCTGCCCAGAGCCGGCTGACTATGCAAAGCTGAGACTGCTGTAACTGAGCCAAAATAAACCTTTCCCCCTCTATGTTGTGGGTGCCAGGTATTGTGTCATAGGGACAAGGAAAGTGACATTCACTGCTGTTTCCCGCAGCCAACAGTGGCTGCCATATGGTGGACATTTATATACTTAAGAAACCAACAACTCTTGGTGACACCAACACCCACTTACTCGGCCATTATCTATGATTCTCTCCTCTCTCCAAAGATTGACTGATTATTTATTTTTGCACTACCAGGTATTGAACTCAGGATCTTGTGCTTGCCAAGAAAGCACTTATTCCACTGAGCTATCTCCCTGGCCCCCTAAAGATTGATTTTTTAAGAAAGCACACATCACATCATGTCCACCAGAGATTATGCTTTTAAATATCTTCCATCATTCTCAAAATAAAAATCTGAGCTATGACCATTGGCAAGATTGGGATCCATGTTTCTTAACCCCTCTTCTATAGCAGCCTCCCCTCCCTTCCCTTCCCTTCCCACCTGTATGCCAGGCTCTTAAACTTTTCCCAGCTTGCTCTGATGCCTGGCTCCTTCCCACTAAAGGCACTGTCACACACCCTTAGGTCTCACCTTAATGTCACTTTCTTGGAGAGGCCTTACATGAAGTCATGGAGAGTTCCCACGTACCTATCTGTTAGGTTTGTGTGCATTTCATCTACACTTAAGTCAGGTTCAAGGGCTTCAAGTACGTATTATACATTCAAGATTGGGTAAAACTAGTCTAGTGGAGTCCTAGAGAATGCCTACAGTAAGGCTGATAGGAGCCCAGCAAAAAATAGTGGAAAGCACAGGGGGTCCTGAGAGGAGCATCAAAGAACAAAGAGGTCAGAAAGAGGATGTTCAAGGTCAACGATATTTGGCCTCAGCAGGAAGTAAGGGTATGGTTCCATCTCCTCCTTTCTACTATGCATATCCTACTCTGTAAGACTGTTACTACTGTGGGGCATGGCGGCTCTGTCATCCTAGCATTCTAGGGAGCTGAGGCAGGTGGATGGCAGGTTCTCACAAATTTAAGACTAGTTGGGGCGGGGGCCTGCGAGATGGTTCAGTGGTCTAAAGCGCCTGCTTGGAGGGCTCAGGCAACTGTGGGGACTGCAGTTCGATCCCCGGCACCAAATGCTGCGCCAGCGCCACCACCAGGGCAGGCTGAGCCAGCCACAAAATGAATAAATAAAGAAACAAACAAACACAACAAGCAAACAAATAAATAAATAAATAAATAAATAAAAATTAAAAAAAAAAAAAAAAGACTAGTTGGGGCAACTCAGAAACTCAAAATAACTAAAAGGGGTTGGGATGTATGTCATGCCCAAGGCACTGCCAACAAAATAAAGCCAAACACAAAACTCACCTAGGATTAAATTCAATACACCACACTACATTAAGTTCTCCGGTACACAGTAAGAATTTAATACTGAGTTCAATCCTCAGATGTCCCCCTCTCCAACGAGAACTTAACAGTTCTTTTGCTCTTTTAGAGTGTCAACTATTCTAAATTTTTAGAGGTTTACTAATGCACCACCATTTCCAGAAACGCAGCATTTACATTGGCCAAAGGAAAAAGGCAAAACAGACCTAAGGGTACATGAAGACGGGCTGTGGTTTCTCAATGTGGCAACGTCAACGTGATGAATTCAGCCACCTGAGCCTCTACTCCAATGAGCTTAGAAGAAAAGTTTAAACTCAAGCCCACGTCTCCCGAGCGCTGCGGACTCAACGTTGCAACACCCGCCGTCTGCTTTAACGTCTGGGTCGGAGACCGACGGTGGTGCGAGTCACCCTCACCTCCCCGCTTGGCGGAGGAGCCCCGGGAACCGAACGGCGCGGGTTATTCTGTGTCTTCTTCACACCACTCCGAGAGGTGCGGGCAGAGTCCTGCAGCCGGCGGTGGGCGCGTCCCCGCAAGGAGGCGCCGTGACCTTGAAGGCTGGGCGCCGGGGACTCGACCCGCCGGGCTTCCCCAGCCACGACCCCGCCGCCCTGACAGCGGAAGACGCGCGGCGGAATCCCGGCCCGAGCACCCGTATCCCGCTGCGGCCCCTCCCCGGCCGCCCTGGAAAGGGCGGCGCTGCTCACCGGAGCCCGGGCAGGAGGCCGCAGGTGGTGGCCGGCCGCAGGAGGCCTCGGGCCGCCGCCGCTCCTCGGGCGCGCAGTACTTGCGCCGCCATCTTGCTCCGGAGCCCCGGCTCCCCCGCCCGCCTCGGCCCTGCGCCGCCGTGACGCCGCGACCCCTCCCCCGGCCGGGCTGGGGGCAGACCCGCTGGTAGGCGGGGCCCAGGGTGGCAGTCGTGGGCGTGGCCCTGCTGTGGGGGCGGAGCCTGGCAGCATAGGAAGGGGAATTGAACCTCACAGCCAGAACTGCATCTTGCGCGCTCACCCTTCTAGGGCTCAACTCTGACTTGGCAAGTGTGCGAAACGAGGAGCGGCTTCCACGTGCAGGGCAAATCATACGAAAGGCAAAGCACTGTGGCCATGGGAATCTAGGCCTAAGAAATGGAGGGACTTGGATTTTGTATTTCATACAGCCTAAATATACAGTGGTAATGAATATACAGTGCTACGCGACTGCTTTGACACTCCTTCAATCTGATTCTTGGTCCTTTTTTTTTTGTTTTTTGTTTTTAGGCTGGCCTTGAACTCAATATGTAGCCCAGACTGGCTTTGAACTCACAGCAGTCTTCCTGCTTCAGCCTCCCCCAAAGGGCTGGGTTTACAAAAGTGTGCCACCACGTGCAGCTTGGATGCATTTTTGACACTAAAAGTTTGTGCTGCGACTTGTGGTTTTTTGGGTCATCGATACGCAAGCGAGGACGTGTCCCTTGCTACCCATTCCAACCCAATTTGGTACTCGTCGCCTCCTAGAACTACTTAGCAAGTGTGTAGGTGAAGCTGTACAGTGGCACCTTGGTTCACAAATTCAAATTGTTCCAAGATTTTGGAAAAGTTGGCCACTTCGTGCCAGGAAGCTGGCTGCTGTCATGTTTGTCAAACATGCAGAGTTTGCTGACACAAACAAAATTTTGCTAAGTGCTTTTGTTTGCAAATAAGAGCATTGGTGCATGGAAGTACCACGTGTTATCATTTCAAAATCATAACGCTTCAGTGGAGCATGGTGACTCACGCCTGTTAAATCCAACATTTAGCAGGCTGGGGCAGGAGGAGGTTCCAGTCCAATCCAGGTACCCAGTGACTTAGGAAGACCATGTCTCAAAAAGTAAAAAGGCACTGGGATGTTCCTTAGTGTAAAGGTCCTGGGTTTGATCCTTGGCAATGCAGACAGCGACAGACAAGGAGAGACAGAGAGCGAGTCTCATGCAAGCTTTACTCCAGCTAATCTTGTCTAGGAACTACACTGTCCTCATTCTTGCTCAGGCCAGCCCAGGCTGTTAGGTACAGGATGTAAAAGGATGATTAGTTCATGCATGTCAGGTGCAGAAGGAACAGCATTGCACAAAGCGGGGAGGGTAGCTGTGAGGTGGAGGAAACGCCTGAAAAACTCCTAGCTCAGTTTTCAAGGTGTTGATCCCCGAAAACAGAGTGTTTCTGGCAGAAGCAACAAATTCAGCAAAGGTGGAGTTTGGATGAAAGGTGTGTCCCGCAGGGAGGTAAAGGCCCCACCCCTGCAACCAGGAAAACTTCAAGGGAACCTGGTGTGATGGCACAGGCTCCAGCCACTTTGCAGACGCTCACAGAGGCCAACTAAAAGCTGCTATCCACAGGTGGAAATCTATCTGATCAAGTTGTCATGGCTGAGAAACAATAGCCAGCACCCACAACTTAGGGAGGTGAGGCTAATTTGGCTCAAGCTTCAGTTCATAGTTGGTTTAGCTCCAGGGTAGGGCTGCAGGGCAGAAATGCTCACCAAGGTAGACCGAAGCAGTGCAAGTGAAGGGCAGTAGGGGCAGGGAGCGAGGGAGGTCGTCTAGGCCACGCCCAAGACCACCTGCCAGCGTCTCATGTAATTATAAATGGTCCTTGACCCACTGATAATTACCACTCCCCTAGATCCAGTCACCTCCCCAAGTCCCCATCAATGAGTGTGTGAGGCTTTGGGGTAGGGACATGTAGATATAAACAGTAACAGCTGCAGAGATTATGTGACTGGGGTAGACACTGAAGACGTTAAACGAGACGTTACACGGCAAGGGCTAGTGGGTGCAGAAGTTGGCAACAAGAACTACCGAGGGAGTGGGGCCTTGCCCCCTGGAGCCTTTGGGATGCAGCCAGAGGTCTAGAAGCTGCGTTGGCAGTTCCCTATTTCAATTTACACACGTTAAGTAACTCAACGTATTAAGGTACTGCAGACCCAAAAAAAGGCAGAAGTGAGCACTTTCTGAGACAGAAAGGACCTTGAAGTGAGCATAAGACCCGTGTTCTTTTGCATACATTTCACCTTTTCCACTTAAAAAAAACGAAAACAGTATGTATTTGGTATAGGGTCTTACTATGCAGCTGAGACTAATACTGATTCTCCCATCTTAGCCTCCCCAGAGCTGTGTTATACGCATGCGCCACCTGGCCTGGTCTCCGTTGCTGGCTCCATGTGTCTGGCATGGCCCCGCCAGCCCTGCACAGCATGCAGAAGGAATCAAACCTGGGTCCTTGTGCTTGCCAGGCAGACACTTAGACCACTGAGCTATCTCCCTGGCCCCTTTCTGGTCTTTTTTGAGACAGGGTTTTTATATGCAGTTCAGGCTGGCCTTCAACTCACTATGTAGCCTAAGCTGGTCTTGAACTCATAAAGATCCTCCTGCCTCAGCCTTCCAAATGTTGAGACCACAGGTGTGTGCCACAACACCTCGCTTTAAGACAAACACTTTCTCCTGAAATGTGAATTTGGTAGGTGGTCGTTTCTTTTTCCTCCAGTACCAGGAATTGAATCTAAGACTTTACACTTTCCCCAGCCCTATTTTTTTGGTGGGACTGGGGTTCGAACTCATGACCTTATACTTGCCAGTCAGACACTTGTGCCATGGAGCTATCTCTTCAGCCCCTGCTTTCTATTTTTCTGAGATGTGTTTTGCTCAGTTTCCTAGCTTTGAATGTCATCCTGCTTCAGCCTCCTGAGTAGCCAGACATTTCTTTGCTAAGCTCTTTGTTTAGGGTGAGAGACTATTCTGCCCCCCACCCCACCAACTATCTTTTGCTCTGAAATTTCATTAACCCAGTGTTTTGTTTTGTTTTTATGGGAGAGGGGTGAGAAGGATTTATTTCACATAAACTTAGCAACTTCCACTGGCCACGCTTGTGCGCATGTAAATCCCAGCACTTAGGAGGTCAGCCTGAACTACATACTGCCTCATAAAAACCCCTAAATGAGGCAGGAGGATCAATGTGAGCTTAAGGCTAGCCTAGCTCTCTCCTACCAACACATTATCTTGTTTGCCACAAACGTGCCTAGGCACAACTCCCTACCATGTGAGCACAGGACCAATGCCTGCAGGGATCACTGAAACCCTATTTACAATATACACATTAGCTGAGGTGCAAACAGATGTCAAATCACTGTTTATATCAAAGGTTTTCTTCTCCTAGTATAGAGGTCCTAAGATAAATTCAAGACGCCTTTGAATGAAAATAAAAGTAAAACAGTATACCTTCTAAGATAGCGCGCTTATAAAATAATACAGATTGCTAGGCACATTTAGTATGGTGTGAAAACATGTTCTCTGGAAAAGCTGAAAGATGACACAAACCTTTATGAAAAACTGTAACTAGTCCTTTACTATTTCATAAATGCCACAAGAGAATTTGACAGTCTGTAATGAAACTTAGAAATCTTTCCCTGTCTTCTTCCTGCCTTTCACTGTGTTGAAGAGACATTGAGTTCTTCCAGAGCTTTGCTGAGCTCAGTGGTTTCCGAACTGACTGGACTCTCCAGGTAGCTGGTTCCTGCACAGGGTTTTCCTGATATTGGATCTATTATTCTGCCCACTTTGAAGACGATCTCAGCCAGTTCATGTTTCACGTGCTTTGTGCGTGGAACAGGTAAAGCTTTGAGAAGTACAATATCTCCAACAGTGCATTGCTGAAGGGCATCGTGAGCAAAGTAGGTTTTCCGCTTGTTAAAATACTGTTGAGGGAAGGAGTGGAACAAATCAATAGTTCCCAGCTGACTGGGCAATGTAGCATAGACTATGAAAAACTGTTGGACAGAAAACAAGTCCGGACTTGGGAGAATACTTAAGGAAATCTCTAGTACAAAAATTAGCAGCTTAATTTTGAGAAAAACAGGCCAGGAGTAGTGGCACATACCTCTAATCCCAGCACTCACAGGCTGGGACAAGAGCATCACTGCAAGTTTGAAGTCAGCCAGGGCTACAATGTGAGTTGAAGGCCAGCCTGAACAAAAGTGAGTTCAAGGCCAGCCTGAACTGCAGAGTGAGACCCTACCTCAAATCCAAACCAAACCAAATAGCACAACAATGACTTTTCCCAGAGTGGCTCTCACCCTGAGCTCTCTAGTCCCTTCCCTGCAGTACAACTCTACCATTTGTCATCTGATCCTAAATTCTTTCTGCCCACCGAAGCCTTCTCTCCAGCCTATAAGCACACTACACTCTCCATTAGCTACGTGAACCTATACTGGGTTTCTTTCCACCATAAAAGAAGATTCTAGAGAGTTAACTGATGCAATGTATATACAGTGCTTAGCTCTAGGCCTGTTTCAAAGAATCGCTAAGAACCCACAGACAGTAACTAGAATCAACTTCTTTGTCTTTTTGGGCGGGTGGGGTTACTGACAATCAAACTCAGGATCTCATTATTGCCAGGCAGGTGCTGCACCACTGAGCTAAATTCCTGAAACACCTCATTTTTCATAATCTTGCTGCATCTGGGTTCCATTTTACAGATGACAAAACCAGGCTGAAGAGGTTCTATTGTATACACAGCTAGTGAACAAGACTTAGCACTCAGGGAATGGCCTCCTAATGCCAAGGTCCATACCATTGTTCTAGTCACCGTCACTCTCACCTCTGTGTATCTGTTGCTGCATAATAAGCAGCATTTCTAACTAACTGCAAGCCCAACCACGAATGCAGAAAACACCTTTGCTCACCTACCACTGACTGTCTCTTCTACCTGGAGTCTACCTTTTCCCACTCCATTTGCACAGCTCTGACTAGCTCAGCTCCCTACCCTTTCCATCCTAGACTTTTGCAATACCCTCCTTCCCTCTAGTGCCCATCCAACTCCTGTTATCTCCAAGTCTGCCTTTCCTTTAATTAACAGAGGAAATCGGAAGCACTAAATATTCCTTGTAGTCAGCTCCAATTGTCTTTGCATATATTCAAGGAGAGTGCTAAGCTCTGGGCTCCAGCTGGCCAAACCCCTTTATGTTTTGTAGCATGCCACTCCTTGTCATGTGTAAGTTAACTTCCAGATACTCATCACAGTTGGAATGCTGTTCTCCTTCTAGTTCTCTGGGTTAAATCTTCAGCTCAAATATAACCTAAGCAAAGATGCTTTTTGTGTCAGAAAGTATCCTGTTCTGTTCCCACAATGCTTTGCATGCAGACTAAGTAGACCAGTTAACAGATTGTCTCGAAATCAACTCGTCCTCAAATGTACGATCCATGCCACTCACAGAACAGGACAGTACCTGGCTTACAGCAAATGCTCAAAAACTCTCCTGAAGGGGAAAGGTTTTGTTTTGTTTTTTCTCTCAGAAATTAAGACTTTGTGATTTGTCAGTGCCACCTGAAAACAGTATATTCCTCACCTTTAATAAGTAGGGATCCAGAACAAGTCTGGTCACTCTCACTTTTGCAGTTTTTTGCATTGCTGTACCAATCACCTTCCCCACGATCCATTTGGCATGCACGGATGAACGAACTGCTGACATAGTATGGCTCTGATCACCTGGGAAAAAAAAATTAACTTCTGATGGTTAATACTTGCCAAATAAATTTTGTCACCAAAGTCGCAGAGGTTTAGAAATAGCTTGTTATATTTCTAGAATCACCATTTCTGTCCCTTTTGCGTTCAGGACCCAACCTCCATCTTTATAGCATTGACAAAGCAGCGGCATTAATCTCAGCCTTAGTTGCCCCCTCACAAAATGGGGCTACTCACAGGAATGCTCTGAAGCCTCGACCTTAGGGCGCTCAATAATGTAAATAAACGCTGACTGAACTGTGTTCCTAATATCCCCTCAAGCCTCAAGGGGGCCTCGCCAAGATTGCACAACCCGCTTAACTCGCAGCCCACAAGACCAAGGGCCGGGGAACTTCACATGGGCCAGCTTTCGGGGCCGATACACTGAGCCCATTCCGCTGTGTATGGGGAAGACTGGATGACTCGCAGCCCCAGCCCTCGGCAACCTTGTCATCAGCAGACCCGCCTCGCTCAGAAGGCTCTGCACACTCGCGTCTCACAGACACAAACCTTGAGACCTCGCTTACCTCAGGGCTCTAGCGCGCAACCGCAAAATCCACGGAACACCGCCCGCGGGGGTCACACCGCACGCAGGCCCCGCCCCATCCTGCCTCTTATTGGCTATGCGCGTGAGCTTAGCGATCAGAGGCCGACTCCGTCCAATCACCACTGAGAGCCCCGCCCCATCTTGCTTCTTATTGGCCATGAGCGTGAGCTTAGCGATCTGAGGCCGACTCTGTCCAATCGCCACTAAAAGAGCCTCAATGTTGAGCCGGAAGGGTGCTCAGGTTATGCTTTCCCCACATGAACTGCGACAGGAGCGCAGGAGGTTCCAGGGTTTCCCCCGTTCTTTAGTGTCCTCTTCTTCCGGTGAGGTGTTGAAGGAGGTTTTGTAAATCAAAGACACTTTGAGTCATGAACTTTGAAACTTTGGGTTCCATTAGATAGGAGTAACTTGTTGCGCAGTAGAGTGGCCATGGTGGAGAACATTAATTGTGAATGTCAAAATATCTAGTAGAGATTTTAAATGTCATCAAGACAAATAGTAAATTAGGTGATTGATGTATTATTTATCCCGATGTGATCATTAGACATAATACATGATAGGTTCTAGCCCTAGTATGAATTGCTGTATTATTATGGTGGCCATCTAATATGGCTGAAGCCCTTAAAACAACAGTTTATCTTCCCAGAGACCACCTCCCCCTTCTCCAACTCAGCCCAGGGTGCAATTTCCTTTCACCTTTCGCCACAGGGAAGACCCCAATCAGCTCCTCAGATATTTCAAAGTATCCCCCTCAAACTCCATCCCTGGAAAAAGTCCATAAAAGCTCAGCTTTCTTTGTTTTTGGCCAAAGGATCTCTCTGCCCCATCTGTCCTCAATCCTCTCCATGTCTTTGGAGTTAATAAAGGCTTCTTTTATCTTTTCCATTTCTTTACTGTGCTGCTGAAAAACCTGGCAGTACACAGATATAAAATATAGGTAATGCTCCGTGCCACATAAATATTTATAATTGTATTAACAATTTAGTAACAGTTTCTAAAAGTGATACTTTTTTAAAAAATTAATTTTATTTTTTGGCGGGACTGGGGTTCGAACTCATGATCTTGCACTTGTCAGACAGGCACTTGTGCCATGGAACTATCTCCCCGGCCCCTAAAAGTGAGACATTTAAATAATAATAATTTTTAAAAATTAATTTTTTTTTTTACTTTATGTTATCGCTGGTGCAGCCTGCCCTGGGGGTGGGGCTGGCACAGCATGTGGTACCAGGGATGAACCTTGGTCCCTGCGGCTGCCTAAACTTGCCTAAGCAGGCGCTTTATACCGCTGAGCTATCTCACTGGCCCCTAAAAGTGAAACATTTAAGTTTCCAAATTCTAGGATTGGAATAATCGTTTCTATCCTCTGGGTTCCCCCACCCCCATTAGACACCCAACTTTTCACTGAGCTACATCCTCAACCCATTTTTTTATACAGGCCTCAGTCTCCCAAAGTGCTGGGATTACAGGTGTGTGCCTGCCACCCTTCCTATCTTTTCTGCTGCTTTCATAACTTTTTATGTCCAACGTGGTTTTAGGTGTTCTTAGTATCTGTGAGATGAAGGGAGGTCAGCTATATATTTTATGTATCAATTATGAGGAGTTAGATGGGCCGTGAGCAGGGTGCCTGGTGACGCCTTCTCAGATAGAGGGGAGACTGAGACTATATTAGGCTTTTACTTTGAAATTGCTGAGAGGAATAGCAAACAACAGAGTATTGGAACAGACTGAAGGCCAAAATATTAACGTGATCAATCTTTGACTACAGAGACATTTTAGCAACTGGTGAAGGAAGATTTGGAAAATAAGGTTTCATCCAAACATTAATGTGTCCTGCACTCATTTCTTTCTTTTTTCTTTCTCTACTTTTTAGGCAAGGGTCTACAGGGTGTTCAGGGTCTTACTACATAGATCCAACTCATAGTAATTTTCCTGTGTTCAGCCTCCTAAATGCTGGGATTACAGGAGCATCACCACACCCAGTCTCAATCAGCTGTCTCAGTGTGCCAGGGAGGCAGGGCCAGCTCAGCAGGCCAGGGGATCCCTCCCCCCACCGCGCCTCTCATCTATTTCTTAGCAAATATTTATGAAACACTCTCAGACTTTGTGCTATGTGTATTGGCAGCAAAAAGATGAATAGAAGGGCACCTTGGCCCTCAAAAGGCTTACAGTTCCATAGCACAGATGAGAAAGAAACAACTATAATATGGGCATAGGTGAACACAGACCTTGAAGAAGAGATGTTTAAGTTTGGGGACAGAGAGGACTGGATCAGTAAGTACAGCCATCTCACCCACTCCCTGGAGGTAACAGCTGCTTTGGGCCAAGAGTGCTGGCAAGGCAAATAACTCAAGCTGACCTGAAGTGGGACTGATTGGAACTCCGGAAAAAGAAACTTTAAGTGCCAACGTGGTTAATAGTTATTAAAGAAACTTCCAGAAGGCTGTTGTTTACCTGTGGGATAGAATGCAAAAGGATGACAATGTAGGTATGGCCTCAGGGAGCGTGTCAAGGAATGGAGTTCATATGAGCATTTAAGGTACGGGGAGGGATCAGTTTCTTTCAGTGCTTTGGGCAACATCTAATGCCTGTATTAACGCCTGGAAATATTTAAGGCTATGGCTTGGAGTTAACCTACAGGAAGATCCTATTGCTGGCTGGGTCGCAGGGAGGTCAAGGCACTCTGTGATGTTTGATCAGGACACAGGAAGAAAATATGGGGACCAGGAGGCTCTGTAAAGGGACATGGGATGCAGGGAGATATTTGAGGGAGAAAGGAAGCATGTGGAGAGGTGCTACGGTGTGAGACGACAGTATTGAGAGAGCTGGAGACCACCATGGTGGGACAGTGATGAAAGAGAAGGCCTAGATGAAAGACGAGCCCCAGGTGCAGCCAACTACTGTGCTTTGTAGTCTGCATGCAATGAGAAACTGTCACCAGAACAGTTCTTATTATCCCTATAGCTTCACTTAGTCAACTCAAGATCACCAGTTTTGGAGGTCACACAGCTGGGTGATACATATTGAAATTCTCAGCTTTGCTGTAGATGACATCCCTGACGTGTGGGTTCTAACGGTTACCTAGGCCACACTCCAGAGCCCTGCAGACCACTCTTGCTGAGCACTCTGGCTCTTCACATAGGCCTGCAGATATCTGGTGGTTGATTAATATGAAATGAAAGGCTTGGCCCCTCAGTCTTCATGTTGTGTCAGTCCCCTTGGCTGTCATAGACATTGTTGATCATTTAAAAATGTTTTGCGCAAGAATGTGACAAGGTTAGCTTGGTCCATTGCCTGTTGGAGCTGGGGTATGCTTCTGCTACCCCACCCTGTGGCCCTTCAAGGCCGTCCAACAATAAAAGCTTTTCAGTGTGTCATAATGCCAGACATTAATGCAGTATACTCTTATTGGCTATAAGAGTAACTCAGCAGTTCCTAAGTGGACTGTCCAGCAGCCCACCGAGTACAAGGCCAGGATGCTTGTGTAGAGCAATGGAGGTGTTTACACAAAAGTTCAGCAGCTTCTAGGATGAGTGACATTGGGTGATTCAAGTCCAACCCGAGGAGGAACATTTTTGAAGCTAATGAGAATTACTGGACTTTAGCCCATCCCTCCAGATCAATAAAAGCCTGCTGCTCCCTTTGCGCTGGGCGCAGCAGCTTGGTCTCTCTCCTCGTTCTGGCTCTCTTTGCTAGAGCTCCAGCTCTGCTGCTCTCCCCTTTTCTCTGCCCCAATACAGCTTTGCCTGTGCGGGAGCGAACACAACTGCAGTATCGGCCCAGGCTCATTTCTGCCATCTTTCAATCAAAAGATCCCCTCACATGGCACCTGCAAGTGTCCGTTACTGCCAGAATATGGAGTGAAAGGGCGGCAGGAGCTGAGGCCAGGCCTCTATGCCGGAGGTATTTCTTTTTTTAAAGAGTTGACTTTTCCCTCTGAGTGATGGGAAGACTGTGAAAAATGTGAGCATTTTTGTTGTTTTTCAAGATAATCATGGTAGTATATTCAGAACAGAATAGACCCATAAACAGATAAATGGTAACAAAAATGTGGTGTGTATACCCAATGGAATATTACCGTATTTACCCCTAAATAAGACTAGGTCTAATATTTTTGCCCTAGAAGGCATAAGAAAGCTTAAGGTCTTATTTTAGATGTACAACATTCTACATTTATTTGTGCACAATAGTCTACATTTATTCATTTATCCACATGCAAAAAATCTACATTTATTCAAATAGTCACATCATCTTCTGGAATGTCATCAGAATGCCCCAAACCTCCACCTCCAATTCTGGCCTGAATTTCTTGCAGCTCCATTTCCTGTGGAACCACTGGTCCCATCTCTCCTGCCCCACACACGGCTCTCCTTGACTGAGCACTTCTTGTCCACGGGGCCTGCCTGGAGTGCACTGGCGACACAGCCGCCTATGGCTTTTACTCCTGAGAATTCTTCACCCAAGTCACGACCTCTTGCAGGCTGGGCTCCATGCAGTGTCCATGACATCACATGTTAACTGAAGACCCACGAGACAGGAGTGGCAACAGAAGTGGTGACAGTCCAGAATGAAGGGCCACAAAAGGGATGAAAGATGGCAGGCACCAACATTCAGAAAACATCTCTTTATTTGGCACAGCTGTATTAAATACATTTGTTACAACACACAACATGCTGAATTATGAAGATTCATGGAAGACTCACAACAATGTCTATTATAAAGTATGTGTGTTATTTATGTATGTTATGTGTCGTGTATGTACTCTGGTCATTTGGCAATAAATTTCAAGTTTATCTGTTTATAGAGATAAGTGCCTCTTGTATAAAGGCACCTGCCTCGATATTTGCAAACACTTAATTATAACATTATCACTTAAGTATTAATATCAATAATACTGTTGTGGTTTTTTTTTTCTTTATGTATTTAGTACAGGGCCTACAGGATCTCATTACACAGACTGGATTCCTAGTGATACTCCTGTTTTCAGCCTCCCAAGTGCTGGGATTGCAGGCGCGTGCCACCATGCCCAGTCTCAATTGCCGTTTCAGTGCATTCTGGGGATTGAACCTGGTTTGGGGTTCTTGCAAAGGGAACAATATAATACAAGAAACATTTTATAATATTAGCTTATAAGGACTCACCCAGGCATCATGTACAAGTGCAGGAAATCTACCCACACACTAAATACTAAAAAATCTAGCTGAGAGCCTGGATCCTACTTCATGGATGTGTCAGAAAGGCCTTAAGGACAGTAGTGGAAGCTCAGAAGTCTATGTGAGTGGGATGAAGGATCTGAGCTAGCAGGCTGCGGGATCTGAACAGGAGCTACGCTCAAGGTAATACTAACGGTAAAAATCAGCGTAGGTGCCCATCATCAGATATATGGATAAAGAAAATACACACACACACACACACACACACACACACACACACACACAAAGAAAATAGATACACACAATGGATTTACTCAGCCATAAGAATAAAATCACGTCAACTGCAAGAAAATGGATGGAAGCAGAAGACAGTATGATGTGCACCGTATGTTAACAAGGAAACACACTGGGTAGCCACAGCCTTCTGGTTTCCTCCGAGACAGTGCCGCTCTCCCAAAGTAGCCATACCGGGTGCACCACGAGCGGGAGACCCAGGCAGGTGGCTGAGTGGTGGGGGGCGTGGAGCACTACCAAGCGGGGTTGCAAAGGTGGACCAGTGCCTCAAGAACGAAAAAGAGGCTCTCCGCCTGAGCGGGTCGGGAAACCGGAAGTCAGGCAAGCTCGCCGGGAAGACGCGGGCTCGCGAGGCAGGGAAAAAGGAGGGGCTGGGCGCGCTGCGTAGGCCGTGTCCCGTGAGTCTCTACCACGCGCTGTACGGAGGCCGGGAGGGGTCGCAGTAGCGCTGGTAGTTGGCCCAGGTCCTCCCTCGAGGGCGCCCTCTCGCGCGTGCTTTTCGCTTTGCGGCCGTCTAGGTGGTTGTGGACTCAATTTTGAGTCATTTGGCTGTCACTCGTTGTGGTTGGGCTTTGGGAAACTGTTGAGTGGTGCGCCTGAGGAGCCATTTGACCGCCCGTGGCCTCTTTTTCTTGGCGTTTTGTGAACCTTCACCGGGTCGTTTCAAGATATCAGAGTTATTCAGAGACAAGCGCCGTTTCCTGTCTGCTCTCAACTTGCGGACCGGGAGACTGGGAGAAGATGGTAAAGCTTTGGATCGTAGGCGGCTCCCCAAGAGTTATTTCCAGACGACAGTCTTGAGCTGTGGAGTCTTCAGAAAAATTTGTTACAGTCTTGGGGACGCTAAGGGAACCCCCACACTCTAGGCTATTTCTGGTTAAACAGTAATTATAGGAAGTTTCTGACCGTTAGCCACCAACTGGCAACACTGACACCCCTCGTCATGTTCGAAGTAGTAGTATGTGAACTGTCAACTGATGGCTTAAGGTTTGACAGTGGTGTGTTAGAAGGTCTTTCTGCATATTAGGCCACCTGTCAGCTCAATAGGATGGATTCAATTTAAGAGTTTATTTGGAAACATGTTTTCATTATTAAGCTTCTCTTTTTGGCTTAAAGTGAAAATTCAACTTTTAATGAATACTATGACTTAAATTTAAATATTTTAGGAAATTTTAAAAACCCTGATGTCATATATTCAGAAAGGAAATTCATTCACTTCAGTTTATTGGGCTAGCGCATTCTAAATATTTTGAGCATGAATTCTTTTTTATTGCTTCCCTGAAGTACTTTGTGGCACATTCATATGTGCATATAATAACTCTGATCATCTTCCCCATTGTTCCCTCTTTCGTTTTCCTCTTTCCCTTCATCTTCTCCTATAATTTCCTGTGTACTTTCTTGTCGTCTCTCTTTTCTTCCTGCTAGATTCATTATATGAGAAGGAATAGCATGGATTGTCACGTGCAATATGACTTTCTGAGTGACTTATTTCACTTAACATATTCAACATCACTGGACATTAGAGAGATGCAAATTAAACAACAGAGATTCCATCTTACTCCAGAAAGAATGGCCTTCATCAAGAGATCAAATAATACTAAATGTTGGTAAAACTTCAGAGAAATAAGGAAACTTCTACATTTTTGGTGGAAATGTAAACTGCATCCATTATGGAAATCATTGTGGAGATTCCTCAAAAGGCTAACACTAGAATGGGCTGGGGAGATGGCTCAGCAGTCTATATGCCTGCCTGGCAAGTGCAAAGATCTGGGCTCAATCACCAGTACTGCATGCTGTGCCGGCCCTGAAGCCCTGCATGGTGGTGCATTCTTGAATGCTAGTGCTGGGGAGGCTGAGACAGGAAATCACTATGAGCCTGAGCTGTGTAGTGAGACCCTGGATTATATATATATATATATATATATATATATATATATATATATATATATGATTTTTTAAAAAAGCATCTGAACTTTTCCTCTCATAGATGAGTTCAAACATGGAACAATTTCTGCTCATAAAGCTGCCACTGTGGTGAAGAGTTTGCAGCAATGGTGTCCCTAATCTAATAGTCTTTTCCTACAAAAGTGTGGACATGAGTGACACACTGAGCAGGAGCTCTGGCTCTTTCTGAGGATGAGGTTGGTCAGTTGGACATTTCTGTCTGTAGTTTTGCTTTTTTCTGAAGCTCTGTTGGTTTAGCAAGAAGTTCCATCTGAATCCATAGATTACACCTTATGTAACAGCCCACCCAGAGCTCTAGGTCATTCATGCTGCCTACAGGTTAAAGGACATGATTGGAATAGCTCCCATAGAGAGGACTGATGAGATTTTTCAGCTGGATATTTATCTAAACCACAGTGACGCAATCCTTTTAGGAAGATTCTCTTTTCCTCTCTGCTGTTCACTATTACTGAGGAACTTGCTAAATAAACAGCTGTACAGGTAGTCCAAAATAGTAACGAGGACATTGAATTGAAATGCAACAGTCTTGTCATTTGCCAGACATAGTCAATAAGCTGAAGAAAACACAGGCAATCTGTCTCTACCCGCATATCTGTATGGTTCTTGTCTCCATAGCTGACTTTTAATTGAAATCATTGTTCAAAGCTTAGCCACTCTTCTTCACAAAGACTTCAAAGCTTCAGATAGTTTGATAGTGTCCATCCAATAAGAGCAAACCAAGGAAAGCTAGCTGAGCTGTGCGACCCCAACACTCACTGCACTGTGCCATTGCTTTCTTGGCTCCACCTCGTCAGCAATCCTAACAGCCCATGCAAGAAGCTCAGCATGCACTAGCCAGAGTGTAGACTCTAAGTTAGCCAATGAGTTTCCTCGATATTTGGGCATATAATCTCCATGAGTTTTTGAATGACTGTCGTATAACACGAATGTTGTGGACACCCAGAACAGCTGGCTCTCTGTTTTAATGAGCATCTTCACTTTCCTGACCTCCATGCTTTGCCTTATTGGCAACAGATTAACACTTGCTCAGGAATCAAACATAAAGATTCTGTGACTGCCATTGGGATCCTTGAGAGTTCGACAGCATTTTTCATCTTTTTTACGTGGTATGAGCTAGCTACATCGAGTGATTGAAGCTTGACTTTCAGGATGACGCCATGATAAAACTGGGATACGGCCCCTTGTCCTGAAGCCTAGCGCTCTCTTTAATCCTTCGTGAAGAATGTTTTCCAGGGCAACAAAGAGGCTTATGTATCACAAAGTTCATATCATTCATTCATCTTTGTTATTTTCTGGCTTTCATTTGGACTTTCCTGGTTCTAAGAGAAGGACATGTAGTTTCCATGCATTTTCAGGGAATGTTTTTTATATTCTGAAGCAAAAAGCTCTGGCAGAGCATCAGAGACAGAAAATGCATGTTTCATCAGATTCTCAAATATGGCTCTTGTTTGCTCCTCAGTTTTATGGGTACATTGTAAATTTCTAATATCCTTGCATATAGTTTCTAGTCCATCAGAATTTTCACCTCAGCTAGAAGCACCACCAATCTTCTTCTCTCCTACTTATCACACCAAGAAAAGCATCTAAAGTAAGTATTGGGGAGGGGTCTCTCCCACTCTTTTAAAATTAACCTGCTATTGGTGACAGTCAGAGTTTCTCCTACAGCACCAATGAAGTTACATCTTTGGCCATGTCTTGAATATTTTCTCCTGGAAGTAAGGGTGGTTCTTCCACTTCTGATAATTTATTAGGCTCCCTCAGGACCCTGAAATTAGGAAAAAAAAGTCATCTGCAGAAGTTAAAATGGAATTTGATGCTATAACAGAAGCTGATTTTGTATGTACTGAATTTTTGGAGGGGAAGTGGAGGCAACTATAATACTTGAGATGTTTTATTTTCACTTCTGATGATCTTTAAGTGCAAGCAGGTTTTCATACATTAACTGTACAAAGAGTCCATGCAGGGTGGCCAAACCATTCAGGCTGGGAGCAGGACTCTGGCAGCTTGAGCTTTCCTCTGTGACATGGCAGGGACAGCCAGAAATAAAGGCTGAAGCAACTGCCTGGGTGGCATCTAGGGCAGAGGACCTAGCTTGGAGTGTGCTGGAAGGGGCCCTGGTCAGGCCAGCACAAGGGAGAAGGAGACCAGATGTGGACATGTTTGCCCAGACTGCATCATTCACGGATTTCCCTGTCTCTCTTTCAAGACAGAAACATTTATAAAGAGTCCAAAACAATTGTTCTGCTGTCTCCATTTTTTTTTAAGAGTAGGAAGAATTTATTGAGAGAAAGGAAGATTCTGTCTGAGAGAAGGGGGCCCAGAAAGGGAGTTTCTTACCAACCCTGCTTCTCCAGGGTGTTTTACTGAGTAAAGCTGCAGGTGAGAAGGGCTTAACGTGAGACAGAACTATAACCACTCAAGGGCCAGCGAGATGGTTCAGCAGTCTAAAGTACATGTTTAGGAAAGCTTAGGCAACCGCAGGGACTGCTGTTCTATTCTCGGCACCACATGCTGTGTTAGCTCCACCTCCCCCCAGGCAGGCTGAGCTAGCCATAATAAAACAAAACAAAATAAAACAAAAAGGGCCAGGGAGATAGCTCAATAGAATAAGCACTTGCCTGGCAAGCGCAAGGTCCTGAGTTCAATCCCCGGTACTGAAAAAAAAAAAACCTATAACCATTCAATACAATTCCAAATCTAGTCGCTTAGGTAGTATTGATCGAATGGCAATAGGGTGCGTGTGAGGAGGGACAAAACTATAGTCAACCAGTGAGTACATAACAAGTATAGTTGCTTGGGGGATATTAATTGGATGGGGATCAAATGGGGAAACAACCAAATTTTGCTTTGACAGTGTCCTCAGGTTTGAATACAGGTTAGTATTCTGGATAGGAATATTGCATGCGACCTGTCCTTCTTAGAGTTTCATACCAACTGCTGCATTTCCTTATTGTAGCTCGCTTTACAATTAGTAACTGCAGAGATGTTTAAAACTGTTGACACCCCCTGCTCTCCAAATATACTTTAAACCAGTTATTTTAGCATCCACTGGTCATCAGTGCCTCAATGAAGTATCACTGTGGTGGTTATGACCTGGTGATTTTTTTCTATTTCTAGCATTCCTGCCACATTTTTAGTAGTCATTCTTTGTAAAGAACGTTTCTTTTTCTCCACATCACATTAAGAAAACTTTTAATTGAGATATAGTTCACAGACAGTTCAATGGATATGTGGTGTAATTATTCAGTTGGTTTGGATGAGTGAGTACACATCAACTATTCAAATCCACTGAACGTAAGTTCTGTAAGTTCCTTGGTACTTGCTTAGTTGTATCATTTATGAGAAAAACTGGGGCATTTAGCACCATGTTCCTGAAATGCCTCTTTTGTGTTCCCAAGATGCTTGCCAAGTCAAGGCAGCATTGTAAGGGAACAGGGCTGGGAATATTCAGATAAGCATTATCTTATTCAGGAACTGGGCAAAGGCATTCTGTTGAAAAAACTGCCTTCCTGCCCGCGTGCCAAGTCAGCTGTTCCTCGGGATGCGGGTCACACAATGGAATAAAGAAAGATAATGATGTTGTTGTTAGGGAGGCTGCTTTGCACCCCCACTCCCCCAATGGTGGAGATTAGAACACAGCAGCGAGGAGTGCTAGTCCACCAGCTGCCTCAGAACCTATCGAGTTCCCTCTGGAGATTTTCTGTTTGGCCCACGGCCACTGGACCTTGGCAATTTCCTTGTCCGGCCTGTAGTCCCTGGATCTTATGGCAATTTTCTATCTAACACTGCCAGTGAACTCTGACTGTTTTCTGTCTGGCTTGAAACCCCCAGACTTTCTAGTGATTAACGAGTCCAGCCTACTACCAGTAGGCATTTCCAGTACCTTCTGGGGACTGCCTTGTCCAGCCCATGGTAACAGGACTCTATCCTTTATTGCTAATAATTCTCATTTTCTGTTAAAATTTTAATAAACTTACCTTCACAAGTCTCTTGGAAACCTGAACTCCATTGCTCCTGCAACCCTAGGCTGTGGATCCGACATCAATCCATTTTCTCTACAAGCAAGCATTGTTTAATTTTTTATCACCAAACATTAACACTGCACATTTATCATGTAAATGGAGTCACGCATATCTATTCTTAAATCTAGCAGTTCTGCTTGGTATGTTTTGGAGATAGATTAATGCTATTGAACTCATACCTTAAAATTTTTAAAGCTATTTTGGGTATCTATAAGGACTCATGGATTTTAAATTTGATGCCTTATTGTTGTCACTCATTTGATTTCTTTTCTTTTTCTTTTTGAGACAGCGTCTCCCTATGCAGTTCAGGCTGGCCTTGAGCCTTTGTAGCCCAGGCTGACTTTGTAGCCCAGGCTGGCCTCAAACTTGCAGCAGTCCTCTTCCTTCTACTGCCTGAATGCTGGGATTACAGATGTGCACCACCATGCCCAGCTGTTGTCACGCATTTTACAGTACAAAGTACCTCAACACCAAGCAGTGATATTTACAGGTGTGTGTGTGTGTGTGTGTGTGTGTGTGTGTGTGAGGCCTGCATCTTTGGATTTCTCTCTATCAGTTACAAACCAGATTCATTTGTATTTTCCTTCCTCAGCCCGTGAGTCAGAAGTTTCTCAAAGGAAAAATTCCAATGGCAAGTGGTAGGTGAAGCCCGGGGCCTGGGTGGAAGGTGGGCCCTTTGCTACTGGGATTTTTCCATTTTTAGGCTGTTTCAGGTAACAGAGATTTCTATGCATTGAAACTCACGAGCACAACTGTAAATACCAACGGATTTCTTCTTCCTCAGATCCATATTTGTACTTCCAGCCCCCACCGTGAGAACCCTGGTCTCACCCCAGCAACCCCAACAACCTCAAGGATTATCATTATTAATAATGATAATTTTTCAAATTCTTGTAACAATTTTTCCTGCATTTTTTTTTCTTCTCCGTGGTGACAGTATCAATCTTCCCTACAATTACATTCACTTGTATTTGATATTTTTTAAAGTTCTAAAGTAACATACCTATAAATAAGTACAGGAATACTTAAGTATTGCCTGGTTTCTTGAATTAATAAATAAAATACAAAAAGAAATGATTAATTTCCTCCCTGCTCACAGGTCTTTTGAACCTAAAATAATCTATCAACATGATGATCCTTTAGTACTCTGATTTTTTTTATTTGTTTGCTTGTTTGTTTATTTGTTTGTTTCTTTATTTACTTATTTTATGGCTGGCTCAGCCTGCCCTGGTGGTGGGGCTGGCACAGCATGTGGTGCCAGGGATTGAACCGCAGTCCCTGCTTGCCTGAGCTTTCCTAAGCAGGCACTTTAGACCACTGAACCATCTCGCTGGCCCTGATTTTTTTTTTTTTTTTTAATGAATTTAAGACAGATTCTTCAGGATCTACAGGGCCTCACTACACAGATTGGACTCATAGCGATTCTCCTGTGTTCAGCCTCCCAAGTGTTGGGGTTACAGCTGTGCACCACCACGCCCAGTCTCAATTGCTGTCCCAGCATGTGGGGGAGGGGGGATGGCGCAGCACACTGGGGGATTGACCTGGTCCCTGCATCTGCCTAGGCAGGCACTTTAATCCTCTGAGCTATCCGACTGGCCCAACATGAGGATTTTTGGCTCATGGTCATTTTATATATATATATATCAAAAATTCCTCTCTGTTTAAACGTAAAACTGCAGCAGAAATGTCAAATTTAGCTAAAATAAATCTACATAAGAACATTCAAAATAGCTAAGTAGAAGAGCCCACCACCTCCTCATCCACAAAGGAGCAAAGCCACACCCGGACAGCTGTACTTTGCCCTGAGTGACTGTTGGGGGAACCCTGTAATTGAGTAAGGCAGAGACTTGGGGGGCAGTCTCCAAAGAAAGCCGACCCAGCCACCTCCAAGCTGGCTCACCAGCTGGGTGGGGGGTGGGAGGGAGTGCTCTCAGTGCGGATACTGGTGATCCTGGCTATCCAAGGTTTCATGGCTGGCATGAAGTTGCAGGCCCCTTAGGGGAGCGACCTGGAGTCTGCCCAGTGGCTTTGCTCTGGGGAAGGAATTCACACTGTCTGCATGCAGACCCCAAACTGCCGGGCCTAGGCGCCATCTCCAGAGGAGAGCTGTCGCCTGAGTTCATCTGTTCTGGGGGTCAGAACCTCTGCGCAGCCACATTTCACAGACCCCACACACATTCCACCACACCAGTGTGGGAGTCTGCGGCCTCAGAGGTCTGACTTGGCCAGCAGGGCAGCTGAAGCCCTGTCATCCAAGGCCACCGGGTGCTCTGTATTGCAGGGGGCAGGCGTTTTAGGTACAGCAAGGAACGCTGCCACACCCTTGAGCCTTCAGGTTGCCTCCCCACCGAGAACCAGGGTAGAGTGGCCGGCTACGTGCCCCTGCCAACTGCGCTCCTCACGTCTTCGTATGTACCTTGCTATGCTGACAGAGGGCAGCATCGCGGGTTCCGTCACGTCCTGCCCCATGTCTTGTCTGGGTACTGGCTGCCGTCAGGGGTGCACTTGATGCCGTAGTGGGCAGGGCCTGAGTAAACCTGGCTAAGGGGGTAGGAGCTTTAAATTTAAAAAGCGAATTTCTAGGGCAGTGTGACAGCAGATCTCTGTAATTCCAGTGCCCAGAAGGCTGAGGCAGGAATATCCCTGAGAGTTTGAGAACAGCTGGGCTACACAGTGAGCTTAAGGTCAGCCTACTCTGCATAATGAAAACTATCTGTAGATCTTCTTTCCCAGTGATATAGTTTTGGGTTTGATTGCTTTGCTGTTTATGTCCATCTTGAACGTACTCTCTCTAATGGTCAGTCCCAGTTGCTTCATTGGATGGAGATGATACTCTCCAGGACACACAGCTGGATTGCAGATAGCTCCGCAGGACCTCGAGTTTCATTTGCCCTGCATATCCCCCCATTCCCCCCTCTGCTTTCATGCCTGGGGTCAGCCAACAGTTTGGCTGGAAGCTGACACATCCCCAGCTCCTTGTCACCACCTCCTGAGTCCCACCCATGAAAATCCTAAATACCAGGTGAAATATACTGTCATCCCATGATGCTTCCAATTGTTTAATAATATACCTGAATGAACAATAAGTTATTTGGAAATCAAAAGGGAAATTTCAAAGTTTCTCAAAATGTTTCTCAAAACAAATGAAAATAAAAACACGACATAGTACTAAACTTATTGCTACTAAGAGGGAAGTTAATAGCAAGAAGTGCCCATATCAAAAAATATTACAATTTCAACTAAACAACCTAGTGCATTTCAGGGATCTAAAAAAAGCATGGACAAAGAAAACTCCAAATCACTAGAAAGTGGGAAATAGCAAAGAGCAAAGATAAAACAGAGACCAAAGAACAGAAAAGCTCATGAAACAAAGACTTTATTTTTTGGAAAAGATAAACACAATGGACAAACTGATAGCTACACTAACTGAGAAAAAAAAGAACCAAATAAATTAAGTTAGAAGTGAAAAACAAGATGTTATAATGGATAAGAGGAAAATACACAAGGATAGTAAGGAATATCATGATCAATTACCTGCTAACAAACTAGAAAACCGAGAGGAAAAGAACAAATTTCTGGACTTCTGACATACCCAAATTGAATGATTAGGACATTATAGCTGCCCTTCCTGCTCCCCGCTGCCTAGAAAGTATATATATTTGGGTTTTGGTGCCAGGAATTGAACTCAGGACCTGGTACTTGCCAGGCCAGCACAGTATCACTGAACTATATCCCCTGCTCCAGAAGTTTATATTTGTGATCCCATGGAAAATTATTGGAATTCTAGCAAATTAAATCCCATCTACCACTTCCAGTGCAAGACATGATGAGAATAAAGTCACTAAAGCATATTTGTAGTTGTGAGGAGCCAAAGGATCCTAAATCCAGCCACGCTGATGTCTAATTGGAGCAAAGATCTTGACCCAGGGCCAAACCCAGGAGCAGCCTGAGGATGAGTGACTGTGAGAATAACGAGAAGTAGGTGAGTCCTGTGAGGTAGGCTAGGCAGGAGGCCTGGAATCACCTCTGCAACATGCAGAAGGACGTGTATGCAGAAAGAGTAATCTGCACAACTCGACTGAGATGGTGTCTAATGTTTCGGGGGTTGGTGCCTCAGCTCTGATGTTGTTTATATCCTGAGAAGCCATAGCTTCTGATCTTAAGGCTTAATCCCAGTGAAAGAGTGTGGAGCACACTTTCAACCCTGCCTCACCCAGGCTGACACACAGGAGCTAATGGTGTGTGTGTGCGTGTGTGTGTGTGTGTGTGTGTGTGTGCATGTGTATGCGTGCACATGCGCCGAATCAATGTGCATTGTTTTAAGCCAATTGAAGGGATAAGGAAAAGTCCTAGTCAGCTCTGCATACATCAATAGGGCCAGGATCAGCCATGAAGACAGTCCCTTTTCAAGGACAGTCACCCAGGTGGTCCTCCACAGGACATAAAACTTGGAACAAATTAGTAACAAGTAGAGATTATATTAGTAATAAAATATTTCTCAGGTTAGGAGTAGCTCAGTGGTAGAGCTCTTGCCTAACATGCCACAGCCCGAGTTGACACTTACCAGCTGGGAAAGTCTCATTGAAGAAAACCGCAGGCTATACAGCTTCATGGCTGAATTTTACAAACCTTTACAGAGTAAGGCCAATTCTCCTCAAAGTATTCCAAAGACTTAAGAGGGAAGGGACTTTACAAACTGATTCTATGAGTCTGACACTATCCTGATACCAAAGATACAACAATAACAGAAGAAAACTATAGAGCTATATCCCCGATGAAGCCAGACTCAAAAGTCTCAATGAAATGCTAGAAAATAAGTTCTAACAGTCCACCAAAAAGATCATGCAGTTTGATCAACTTGAACATATCCTAGGGATGCAAGGATGGTTCAACCAATGTGGTGCAGCACATTTCCATGTCTGCACAATACAATGAAGGATAATTACCTGCCATGAAGGATTATTATATGATCTCAACAGATGCAAAAAAAAGAGGCATACAGTAGAATTTAAAATTGCTTTATGATAAAATCTAGAACAAATCAGGTACAGAAGGATTCATCTTCAACACAATAAAGGTTACAGCACATGACAACTCTGAAGCCAACATCATGGTGAGTAGGGAAGAACTGAAAACATCTGCTATAAGATATGGACCAAAACAAGGGTTCCAGTCTTATTACTCGTATTCAGTACAGCGCTTGAAGTATTTTTTTAGAATAATAAACACAAGTTAATGGGGCATAAGTTTATGGGATTCATTGTAGCATTTCCATGCACACGCATATTATGTCTTGATCATATCCATTTTGCCTGTACTAGAATCTTCACCAAAGCAACCAAGCATGAGAAATAAAAGGCACACAAATAGAAAGTTAATTAGCCTTGTTTATAGATTATATCTTTTATATAAAAACCCAAATAC
>PVKN010006543.1:0-28304 GCA_004027915.1 Capromys pilorides
ACTACTAAGAGTTTTCCTTGAATCTCAGAAGAAACCTTGGACTTGGAATTTTCAGCAGTGCTAGATGTGTTAAGACTGGTGATTCTTAAAATGAATTTTGCATAAAGAGACTTATATAAGTCTATGGGGAGTTGGAGATAAATGTTATGGCTTACATATTGATCTGGCCCCAAAGCTTCATGTGTTCATGGCAGTGCTTTTGAATGGTGAAAGTGAATAGGACAGTAGGGAAAAGGTAAAAATGCAAGTTAGTGATACTATCAGTGTCTCTTAGATCTTTAAAAAGGAAGGTTTGTGCTAATATTGATTTGATAAATTTTTATGTCCACATCTTACACTCTCAGCAGCTACTTTAAAGGTAACAACATGTAATGCATTACCTATTGTTATTCTCCTTTTATTTTGTTACAAATTTTTTTTTTACCTTTTTTCCATAAAATAGAAGTAGAAAGGTAGGGCTGATGAAATATCTCAGCAGAATAAGCACCTGCTTAGGCAAGCGCAGGGACCAGGATTCGATCCCTAGCACCACATACCACACTGGCCCCATCCCCAGGCATGCTGAGCCACCAGGCTGTGGTGGTGCATGCCTCTAATCCCAGTGCTGGGAAGGCTGAAAATAGGAGGATCACTAAGAGTCTGCACTGTGAAGTGAGAACTTGTACCAAATACATTAAAAAAAGTTGAAAGGTGATTGAATCACAGGTGTTCTACAGGTAAATGTGTTAGGAGGTCGGGCTTGGTTGAAAGAAATAGGGCACCTGGGGCAGACCCAGAAGGATATCTGGATATTATTGTCTCCTCCCTTCTCTCTCTACCTCCTGGCCACCATGACATGAACAGACTTTCTCCACCCAGTCTCTTCCATTATTCCACTGATCGTACAAGGATTAGAACTTGTGAAACACAAGCTAAAATAAACCTCTATTGTATTAATTTGTGGGTGCATATTAGGCTTTTTTTTTCTATGTATTTTGTACAGGGTCTACAGGGTCTCACTAAGTAGATCAGACTCATAGTGATTCTCCTGTTTTCAGCCTCCCAAGCACTGGGATTACAGGCACGCGCCACCATGCCTGGTCTGATATTAGCCATTTTTCCCCAAGTATTGAGAAAGTAACTAAGGCAAGTAGTGACTCTTAATGGATATGAATTTGTCTGGGTGGTAAAAAATTCTCAGATTAGACTATGGTAAAATTTATGCAACAATACAAATGTATTAAAACCTGCCGATCTGTATACTCCAAAGGGGCAAATGTTATGTTATATGCTATGGCTTGTTTATAGATGACCCCACTCACCAAAGCATCATGTGCTCATAGGCAGGCATTTGGTAGGTAACTGGATCTTGGTTGTATGATACTTGATTAGTCCACTGATGGTATACAGATACGTAATTAGCATCTCAAGAGGCAAAGAGCAGTAAACAAAGCCCAGGGACAGCTGTGGTTTAGGAATCCCAGAAAGCCAAGATTCAAGGAGAAAGATAACATCTTATCCTGAAGGCTTTCTTTCAGCTGTCTCCTCCCTTGCTTGAAACTTTTCTAATTAGTACTTGTGTGAACCTAGCATTGGGCAAATGGAGGTCAGAGATTGTAGCACTTCTTTATTAAAGTGATTATGCACCTGAGCACATTCCTTGACCCCAAATAAAAGTGAGATGCTTCTGAGGGTCGGGGCTCACTTCGAGAGAGGTAAGTCTCAGTGAGTCCTCTGAGCTAAATTCATCAGGTCTTCTCATTGTTCCTTTCAGCACCGACACATAACATTACAACAGATGGTTTCATAGCTGGGTGTGATATCAGGAGGTGAAGTCTTGGTCACCGTGCGCACAGTTTGGAGATTATATATAGCATTTTATATATATATATATATATATATATATATATATATATATATATGGCTTCCACCTGCACTTGCTTCCATTTGCCTACCATGCTCTTCTGCCATGTGCTGCTCTGCCTTAGGGCCAGCCAACAATGGACTGAAACTTCTACAAACTGTGAGCCAAAAAAACCCCACTCTCCTTTAACTTGCGAATGTTGAGTACTTTGTCTTGGCAACAAAAAAATGTAACCAAGACAGTGTATAAATTATTTTTAAAATGTTTTATTAGTACATGTTTGTACTGCATAATGATTATATTTATCATGGTGAGTACATAACGTACATAACACATCTAGCTGTTCTTTATCTTCAGTCCTCCCCCTCCTTCTCCCTTTCCTCCATCTCTTGATCCCCCGCCTATTTCCTATTGTCTTTGATTTAGCTTTTTATTTATATTTTGCATTTCCCGTATAAGAGAAATATGTAATATTTAATTAATTTGCTTCATTAACATTATGGTCTCAAGGTACATGTATTTTGCTACCAATGGCTCAAGTTGATGCTTTTATAATGCGGAGTAGTACTCCATTATGTATAAATACCTCATTTTCTTTATCATGGCATACAAGTTGTATCTTAATAAAGTTGTTGCAAAATAAGAAATATGGGCTGGCCAGATAGCTCAGCTGCCTAAAGCACCTACTTCAGCAGAGTGCAGCGGCTAGGGTTCCATTCCTGGTGTGCCGTGCCAGCCCCGCCCCTGGGGCACACTGAGATGGAGATTGAGACTGGGTGTGGTGGTGCACGCCTATAATCCCAGTGCTTGGGAGGCTGAAAACAGGAGGATCACTACAAGTCTGATCTGTGTAGTGAGATTCTATAGATCCTGTACTAAATGCACATTTAAAAAAGTGATTTAAGGGGCCGGCGAGATGGTTCAGTGGTCTAAAGCGCCTGCTTAGGAGGGCTCAGGCAACTGCGGGGACTGCAGTTCGATCCCCGGCACCACATGCTGCGCCAGCGCCACCACCAGGGCAGGCTGAGCCAGCCACAAAATGAATAAATAGAGAAACAAACAAATACAACAAGCAAACAAATAAATAAATAAATAAAATTTAAAAAAAAAAAGTGATTTAGGTTCCAAACCCAAAACAATTTCAATAAAAATGAATATTTTAATATATAAATTGTTTTTACAAGTTACTAAGAAAAATCTACAAAGGTAAAGAAGGTGAATTTGTAAGCAGAGATAAAATACACAGACAAATAAATATTTGAAGAGCTCAGAAAGGCACCTTAAAGTCAGATATGGTGGCATGTACTTTCAAACCCAGCTACATGGGAGGCAGAGGCAGAAGGATTGAAAGTTCATGACCAGCTTGAGCATTAGGGAGGCTTTATCACAAAATTTAAAAATCAAAGTTGATGTGATGGGGTATATTAGCAATCCCAGCACTCTGGGTGGTTGAGGTAGGAGGATCAGAATCTCAAAGCTTAACCTACGCAAATTAGACCCTGAAATAATATAAATGAAAAGAAAAGGGTTGGGGTTGTATGAAAGTCCCAAGTCCCCATGTTCCCAGTGTCTCCAATGTCAGGAAAAAAAAGTTAATAAAGGCTAAAAGCCAGGAAAAAAAAACAGTTAATAAAGGCTAACACTCCTCTGGTGTTTATTTATTACAGTATAGAAATGTTTGCAAACTTCATTTAACCTTCATGGTGACTAGGAAGTTGGATCCCAGCCCTCACAGTGGACACCACTGGCTTTTCAGGCCTGGCTAACATCCCGGCTCCATCCATAGATCCATGATGACCTATGTGGGCTGGCATGTGCCCCCCCCCTACAGTGACTTCAGTGGTTTGAGTTCACCCAGTGGAGTCATGAGGGTGCCAGGAGAGCTTGCAGGCGCACATGCCATCCAGCACTGCTGCTGGGGACATTCTTGTGCATGGGTAGGTTTTGCTGTGTGCAGGGTGGCAGCATGCAAGCCTAGTATCTCTAATGAGTTCCCAGGATGCAGATACTGCATGTGGCACAGTGGTCAGCCTTAGCAGAAGGGCCTCCCAGGGCCCACTGCTGCTAAGCGGTGTGGTTGTCTTCCTTCTAGAAGTTCACAAGCCCTCACTGGGTGACTCCTAGGAGGAAGACAACCACGCCCCTTAGCAGCAGTGGGCCCTGAAGGGCCCTTCTGTTGGGGCCAAGATTCCTCACAGAGCACAAGTTTGTTCGGTAACAAACAAAGGGTAAAATGGGAAATCACAGGCAGAGTTTTGGGCCTTAGTGCCTGGAGGTGGTAATTTTAGCCTGAACACTTTTAAAAGCAAATGTTACCAATCATTCACTTTGGTCATAAAACTCCTTAATAAAGTGCCTGTGGAGGATCCAAATGGAAATGTGAAAGCTACTTGCCTTGAGGAACATGCCTGGGAAATGGACTGGGCTGCTTTTTCAGGGCTCTGAGTTTTAAGTACCAGTCTGTTAAACCCCAGAAAGGGCAGAAAGGGCAGGTGTGGAAAGAAGAGGGTAGCTTGATCACCGGGGGGCTCGCCCTGGGCTCTTCTCACCCCCAAGCCAAGCAGACACTCTCCACACTAAGAGCAATTGACTGAAAAAGAGTCAAGTGGATTAGAGTTCCAAGGTCACCAGGTCAGAGAGGGAAAATTTCTTAGCCAAGGGAAAGACCAGACTAAGGATCTGGTGGGGGGACCCTCTATGCACAGGTGCTAGCTGACCCGAGTATGATGGCTAATTGGGCACACATAGGATGCAGGATGTAGTGCTGGTGTCTCTGTTGCCTCTTTCATGCTCTGGGCCCAGAATGTGCGAGGATCCCGGGGGAGGCCCCACATTATTTGTGAGCATTGATTCCTGGGAGAGACGGGGGAATCTCTGATAGAATATCCCTCTGTAGCCTTGGATTCTTGACTTTTCCAGGTATGCATTGTCTGTGGGAGTGTTCCACTTGGCCACAGCCTCCTTGTATGACAAGACCTGAGAATGTGCCCAGTTAAGTAGGGAGATCTCTCCTTCAGAGTGACTAAGGTAGAGAAGGCTTGCTATGCGATAAGAAGAGGAGGCAGGGTGCGTGCAGCTCTCTCCTCATCATATGGACCACGTGTGTTTCTGATGTAACGCAAGTAAAGCCAAGCTGTCAGAAGCTGAGTTATAATCATCCTTGAATCCCTTTTGAGGGCAAAAGTACATACCTTAGGCAATAGAGAAACCTGTAGTTTGGAGCCAGAGAGATCTTCATCAAACTTCAGGTTGTGCCTCTTTCTGGCCAGGAGAGGTCATTTAAGTTTCATGACTTTTGAGAATACTGGTTTTCCTATCTATACATAAAATGAATTTTGTATGAAAGAATGGATGCAAAGCACTTGGACTATAGTAGGTGCTTAATCAATGATAGCCATCACCATTAGCATCTGTTGAATGCCTCCTGTGTGCCTGCTCCCATGTGTGGCTGGTATACAGAAGATAAGTGAGCAACTGTTTTCTGCTCCAGGTTAGCATCTCATAGGAGAGCTAAGGCACACACAGATAATGAGAAATGTAAGTGACAGGCAGTACTGTCCAGATATGGAGCTTGAAAGAGGGAACAAACCCTGTGTGCCAGGCCTTTTGAGGAAGGCCACCCAGAAGTAGGTGCTTAAATACTGCCTGGAAAGACTGATTCCAGTTTGAAGAGGCAGATGGAGAAAAAGGAGAGCTTTCCTGGCTGTATTCAGCCTAAGCCAGCACTGGAAGTTGGCAACCTTCTGGCTCCTGTTGGATTCTTGGGGATTTATGAGGCTCAGTCAAAGCCAGCTTTGGTGCTGCATGTACCGAGTTAGCCACTGGAGGGCAACAGAGCTTGAGAAATAGGGAGCTGCTTGAGAAAGGAAAAGACTTCCTGGGATCCTCCAAGAGCTGGAGAGAGGGAAGAGGAAGGAAAAAGAATTAAATGTGTCATGCGCATGTACTAACTCCCCAAGAGGAACATAATCATTATGCACTGCAAACATGAACTAATGAAATTTATTTTTAAAAACTTTTTCCAAGTTGGCCTTTGGTGGCACATGCCTGTATTTACAGCTGAGGCAGGCAAGGGATTGCAGTGAATTCCACCCAAGTCATGAATCCTCAGAAGAATGTTTGCTCTCCACACTCCCACTCCTTCAAGAGGCAGAGAGGGCCATGGGCTCCACTTTGTGTGCGGAAGAGGTGCTGTGAGAGACAATCTGGTTGGCCCAGAGAAATATATATACCCCTGAGGGCCTGGCTTCTGGGTGAGGAAGGTGCTGTCAGCTTGCCAGATGAGGTCTGTCAGGGCCTCATCTCTACCTCAACCCTTTCACAGATAGCTCTGGGGAGGTGGAGGTCTGGGCAGGACCGGGTAGGCAGAAATGAGGGCATCCTAAGGGCTTAGGAAAAAATGAAGGAAAGGACTGTTGCAGGGAAATGCTCTGAGTCTAGGCCCTGAGCCCTACCTCGTGGTCAGTAGAAAGGAAGATTATCTCACCAAGATGAAAGCAGTGGTGAAGGTGAGCCCTCGAGGACGTCTCAGGGTGAGCGACACAGGCCGAGTTGGCTCAGGGCAGTGGCAGGGTGATGTGCCTGAGTGCCATCTGCAGAATCTGCCAGTAGTTGTCTGGCCAGTTGTGTCTGGCCCCTTATCTGTTCCCAGGATATCACTAAGTTCTCGTCAGCTCCTCTCCCAGCAGATTGGGGTTATCAGTGGAGAACACCCAGGACTTGACCCTTTAGCCTTAGGAAGAGGGTAGTGCTGGTCCTCCATGTATTCTTGATGTTGCAGATAGCCTATGGTGCCCAATGTATTTGCCAAGGAGCTACAAGTAGGACTGGACAACAATGTGACTTTCCTCAGTGTCATCATCCTTCCCCAGGTCTGCCAGTGCTCTGAGACAGGGAACTATGCTGAGGCCAGTGACAGGTGGGGACAGCTGCTGCTCCTCATCCTCAAATTCCTATGCTCCTGATGAATGGCCAGGAACCTCATCACACATCCCCCAGGTAACCAGAGTGAGGAAGCAACAGATGGACTGGGCCCGGTGCTGCACCCTTCCCTCCTGCTGGGCCAGAGAGAAGACAGGATGCGGAACTGCTGGACGAGGCCAAGCCCAGATCAATGAAACACAGGACAGGACTGTCTGAAGATGAGTCTGGGGTCGAGATTCAGTTCAAGCCTGTCCACCTGCTGTACACAGGGAGCCATGCTCTAACTCTCAAAATGCTCTGTTTCAGGCACTTTTCAAGGGTGGTGCAAGCCACTCACCAGTATGGGGCCTGAGGGCTTTGGACAGATGTCTAGGAGATCAGAGGAGGGATAAGGAGACATGAGGTAGGGGTAAAGAGAGAAAGACTGCCAGGCATGGTGGTGCATGCCAATAACACCAGCATTCAGGAAGTTGAGGCAGGAGAACTGCCATGAGTTCAAGGCTAGCCTGCGTTACATAGTGATTTTAAGGCCAACCTGAGCTACATAGCAAGACCCTGGAGAGAAAGAGAGAGATACACAGAGAGACACAGAGATAGAGAGAGGCAGATACAGGGAGACAGAGATAGACAGACTAGGCTGATTTCAGAAAGCAGGGGCCCCTCTCCATTACTGGTGATTCCTTGCTATCAACCTGACCCAGAACCAGGCTGCTACCTGATAGATCAAGAAGATATCAGGGCAAACACCCATAAAGCAGGCATGCAGCTGGGATAGGGACAGGCAGGGGTTGAGGTAGTGTGTGCTTGGACCTTTGGCCTTTAGGACCTTTCTTTCTTTCCCCAGGCAAGATAGTGAAACCAGATTTACAGAGTTTACCCACCTAGGTTGATTAGACCTAGTTCCAGGGGTGTGGCACAGCCAGCAGGAAGAGTGGGAAGTACTGGCCCCACCCTTAGCTTGCCCTGAGACTGACCTGTAGAGAGAGTTACTCAGGGAAAGCAAAGTATTCACAGAGGAAGGAGGGCAGCCCTGGTCCCAGATAGGGAGCCCAGCTGGCCACAGCTAACAGGCAGGTGGAGGCAGAGGGCAGAACAAGAGAGAGGCAGGGATGGGGGAAGGGTGTGCAGTAGAATGAGAAGAGGCTGGCTGGTAATAGAGGCATTCACAAACTGAGGTTGACGGGTGCACGATGCAACCCGGCTGCGCCTGGAGTGTGGTATTTCTCATCTCTAATTTTGATCTGTTCTTGTTTTGAAATCCTGTACTCCTTTAGGAGCTGGGGAGATAGCTCTGTGGCACAAGTGCCTGCCTGGCAAGTGCAAGGTCCTGAGTTTGAACACCAGTCCCACAGAAAAAGAAAGAAAGAAAGAAAGAAAAAGAAAAAAAAAAGTAAGAAATCCTGTACTCCTTTTATTATCATATGGTGCTTTGTTTTTGGCTCAGATTTTGTGATATGTCTTTTTTTCTGTCTTTAAAATTAAATAAAATTAGATAGATAGATAGATAGATAGATAGACAGACAGATAGATAAATTTGGTCTATCAATAAGTTCAAGGATGCTGTGAAGATTAACCAGAGGTAACAGCTTCAAGTAGAAGCACATGTCCACACTGCCTGACTTGGGAATTCCAGATTCCTGGTGGGAATACGTGCAAACATCTGTGAGGCATGTAAAGGTAGTCTGGGAGAGAGACAAGAGGCCTGGGGCAACCTGAGATGACTATAGATGGAGAGAGACTTGCTAGGCTTCTCTGGGTGGTCCCAGTTGGCACCACCCTAGTCCTTGGGTTAGGATTCTTCCTCCCTCCCCCTTCAGTCTGGGTGAGTTCTACCTAGGACAAGTGTGTCATCAAGGCCCATACTCTCTCCAGAACCCTAGGCTGTCAGTGTAGAGTTACAAGTAGAACTTCCCAGCTGCGTGACCTTAGGTGTGACACCTTACCACTCTGTCTCTATTCTACCAGAATAGAAAGGAAGTATGCATAGATTTAAGTACACTCACAGATGACAGTGACTATGACAGAATGTGGGGAAGAGACTCAGAATTCCAAGAAGAAAAACCAAGTTTGCCACCGTTAATAAAAGGAACATGTACACGTGTGTGGAAATCCAAGAGGAGCTGAGGAATATGTGTATGGCACAAAAAGCATGCATGAACGGGTAAGAACATGTGTGACTGGAGAGGAGAGCACTCTGTAGGAGGCTCTGTGGAAGAATAAGAGTTTCCATATACTAAGCCCTGCAGCAGGCCAGGTAGGATGCCAAGCCCTTTATGCATTAGCTCATTTGCCCCTCACCACAGCCCTGTGGATGAGGAGCATCTAGCTTACAGAAAAGTGGCTGCCAGGTAGGTGCTTATGCCTCTGCGCTATCTTTCAGGCCCCTATCCGCAATACTTTTACTCCCAACCGCTTACCTGCTTGTTTGGTTCATTCATGTTTAAAAGCAGGATGGCCAAGACTGTGTTCAGTCCTCCCAGAGTCTACTAGGCCTAGGAAAGATCATTTGTGCTACAGCATGAAGTCCTAATCAGTAACACCATTACTGCCAACTCCATATTCAGCCTCTCTGAAGCCAACATGCCACTGTCACTGGGGAGGCCAGCCCCAGCCTACATGAGGGAGATGATGCTTGGGATCTGGGGAGACAAAAGCAATTCTTTTTTGTGATGCGACGAGTTCAACCCAGGGCCTCTTGCATGATAGCTATGCACTATGCCACTAAGCTACACCCAAAGCACCCTTGTACCTTATTTGGATACCTCTTTGCTTAGGCCCCAGAGCAAAGTACAGCTGGGAGCAGAGAGGCCTACTTAGATGTAGTTCTCCTCTATCTACACAGAGCTGCTGAGACTTAAGTCCCTGTTTCTGAAGGTAAGAGCGATTCAGCATATTCCTTTTTAATTTCTCCCAAATAGAACCATAGACATCAGTAGAAGCAGGAGAAACTTAGGAGCCCAACCTCCCATTAAGTGATGATGGACATGAAACTACACATATAATAGATTACTTGGGGAATGTTGTGTACCTAATTATCTCCATAAAAAAGCAACAGGAATACTTTCTACCCTTGGTAGAACCAAAATCAACCCAAACTCATTTTTTTCTCCTACCTCTTTCCCATCCTATGCACAACGCATGCTCCAACTCCTGGGTTCAAACAAGCTAATGTGCCAGGCTTCCATCCAGTAGGCGCTCTAGGTTTGTTCCAGGCGCTCTCAGTGTTATGAAGCGCCAGTAGGGGGAGACATTAGCACGTGGGTACATCAGCTGGGGTCTGACGGGACAGTGGATCCGGCCACGAGGGTCTGTGCTATGGGATAGAGCCAAATTTATGGGCAAAGAAGAAAGGAGGGGCGTAAAGAACAGGCTTAGCCTGGAAGACAAAGACCCAGGTGGCGAGGCTGGGATAACATTGCAGATCCAGGATACGTGTTTTTGCTTTTGCAAAAGGCCCTGTACCTTTTCTTATTTGTGTTCTCTTATATCCGCTTGTCCATCTTGGGGCCTTGCAGAGGACAGGACTCTAAATCTGTGCTCCCAGGGGTCCCACAATGTTCAAAGTTGAGATTCTGGCGGCTTACGTCTCTGGTGCAGAACTTGCTTTTCCCTGGAGTACTTTTCCTGAGTCTTTACCACCCACCGCTACTGCTTTGGTTCTGAAATATGGATAGCTCATTTGGAAGGTAAAAAGAAGAAAGCCCACCAGAGCCCTAGTGAGATGGGACACAGAACAGACAGGCTGTCCTTGCCCACCCAATGTTGGAGGCTCTTGAGCCCCAACCACACACTGCTAAGCGCTTTTGTTTTGAAATGCAGACGTTTTGAAGACAAGACAGGAAAAGTCCATCAGAGCCCTATGTGTGGTGGGACAAGGGGAAGGCAGGCTGTCCTTACCCATAAAGCACTTACGCCTCCTGAGTCACAGTCACCCACTGCTACCGATGTTGCACTCAGTGCAAACCGACTGAGCTTTTCGATAGTCAAAGAAGAAAAGCCCACCAAAGTGAGACTGGACTGGCAATAGACTTCCCTTGCCATGGAGTTGGGCACGGAGCAGGATGTTGGGCTGCTCCGCGTAGCCGCGCGTATGGAAAGGAAACGAGGTACTGTGCTTTCTTGGGGTATTTGGGACAGGGCTAGTCGGCCCCAGGTCAGTGGACCAGGGTGTAGATCAGACACGAGGGAGGAGACAGCTCTCCAGAAGCGCCAACTTCCCACGGGCTGAGCGCTCTGGGAACAAGACTAACGCAGACCCAACCCTAACCGCAGGAGCCGCACTCTAAGATTGGTTCCCTCGCGAGCGCAGCGTCCTTAAGAGCACCCTGAAACTCCGCCCCCTTCCTGCTCTGGGGGCGGGGCGTGGGGGGCAAGGACCCCGTCACGGAGCTCGCTATTGGCTAGGAAAAGCAGGGTTGGCTTTGCATTCGCCTGAGCAGGGGAGTAGATAGCTTAGTGGTAGCAGAGGGAGTCTATGCGCGCTGGACAGCAGTGGGAGGTGTGTGAGGCTCGCGCCGGCCACAGACCCTCAGGCTCAACCGCGGGGGAGCCCGAACTAGACGACGGGGCTGCCGGGCTGCCCGGCCGAGACTTCAGAGGCACAAACGGATGGGACTGGCTCTCTCGACACCGCCTCGCCTCTCTTTTAAGTACACTGAGAGGGGCCCCGCGCTGAAGTAGAAGCTGTCGGGGGGCGCACAGTCTGGAGTGCCAGTGTGATCTAAAGGAGCAGAGCCCGAGCCAGTGCGATCCAGTCGGGAGCCTGGGGACCAAGCTCGCATTGTGGGGAGACCCCCACTTCTTCCCAGGGGCGCCAGTCCCAGGACGGTTGAGACGTCGGGACAGCCACTGTGTCCTCCGCGAGGAGACCCTGTTGGGGAGAGGGCGCGCAGTCCCAAACAGTCTGGGGAGCCTAGCAGCATCGGGCAGATTCCCCGGGGGCGCAGAGCCCCCGTCACGCTTCGTGCGGCGGAGAGGCCAGAAGAGCGAGCTCTCGGAGGCCGCAGCCCATGCCCAGCTTGGGGGCGCCTGTCCAGTGAATCCTCCTAGCCGGCCAGGCGAAGAGCGACACCGAAGCCGGCAGGAGGGGAGCTCTTCAAGGCCAGCGGCTGCAGAGGATGGGCGCCTGAGTGGCTCCGAGCACAGCGCGGCACGGGAAGGCGAGGCGAGCTTTACTGAGTAGCCGCCAGGGGATCCCGAAGTGCAGCCTGCCCCCGGGAAGATGGCCCGGCCTGGGCAGCGTTGGCTCGGCAAGTGGCTTGTGGCGATGGTCGTGTTGGCGCTGTGCCGGCTTGCCACGCCGCTGGCTAAGAACCTGGAGCCTGTGTCCTGGAGCTCCCTCAACCCCAAGTGAGTAACTTATCCGCTCCAGTCCCCGGGGGCAGGAGGCACTCTTTCGAGGTGAGGCCGCGCGTCCCCGAGTGCCAGTGGGGAGGTGTCGGAGGAGGAGCGGCGCCCCGTTTTGTCTCCTGCGTTTTCTAGTGTTTTGTGGGCAGGCGAGGCAGGGTGCGGCGGGGTGGGTGGGGATACTTGGCCGGGTTGTGATCCCTCGGCTTCTCGGCCCGCGCCTCCGCATGCCTCGACTCACTCGAGAGGGTCGCACTAGGCAGAGCTAGGGAGTCTGGGTGCTCCAGAACCCACCCAAAAGCTGGGTGAGGGCGAGAATGCAGCCCCCTCCAAAGCTCCTGAGAGCTTGGTGATTTTCGTCCGAAACCGCTCAGGGGTAGAGCTTGACCTGGGCGGAGAACGAGGTGGGATCACTGGTTCATTTACCTGGTTGCGAGGGGAACGCGGCGCGGGACCCGGCGCCTAGGGCGAGTAGCAGCGCCTGCATCTCTGCTCAGCCTTCTCCCATTTTCATTTCTCTTTCTTCCCTGTTTGCTTTCCTGGCTTTGCTGCCTCTTGTTGCCCCCCCCCCCCCCCGCCGGGGCGGTAGAAAGGCGGGCGCCGCTCCCAGGCTCACAAAGGCGGCGGGTGGAGAGGGGCGGAGTGGGAGAAGGGTTGTGTGTGTGTGTGTGTGGGGGGGGTGTCTGTCCGGCGCCCGTCGGGGGTCTAATGGAGCCAGAAGCGGAGCTTCTTCCGGGCTGCCTAGGCAGAGCGGTGGCAGAGCTGTCGAGGGAGAAGGGTGGAGAGGGAACGATTCCTGCCCAAGCAGGTTCCTTTGGTCCCCCCACTCTGTGTCCCAAAGATCGGACAGTAGTGCTTAGCTTTCGAGAGGTGTTTTGGGGCAGGGGACAGCAATACAAAGGAGATTCTTCCCCTTCGTAACTCCCACCTTCCTCCAAACAACACACACCTTTTAGGGCGGTGGCTCGGTGATTTGTAGACTGTTAGTGGGGAGTCACTGGGCCTGTTGTGACCTCTGGACCTTTTCCTTTTTTGGCAGCGGGGAGTCGAGTTAGAACTCGGGGTCAAAGTCTCTCTTCGCATTTTCTGAAGGTCCCAGGAGTGTACGGACAACCCCACTTAGTGGGAAAATAGGGGCCCCTGACCTGCGCCATCCGTGCTTTCCGATTCCTGTTAACTGGAATTTCTTCCTGTCCACTCTTGTTGGGTGCCCTAGTAACTTCCCAGCCTCCTGTCTGCTTTGGCCTCTTGGATCCCTGTGGACAGTGCATCTCTTGGCTCTGGAGTGAGAGAAAGGGGCTTCTTTAGTCCTCTTTGGGTTGATACAGGTCTGTGGGATGGCTAAACCAAGATCAGACGAGTGGGTTCTGCCTCCTACGAAGAAAAGGGACTAACAAGAATTTGTCCCCTACTAAGAAGCTAAATTGGGTGCAGCACTTGCCTAACAGGGGCTCAAAATGGTCTGAGGGCCCTGATCCTAGGGGGCAGGTCCTGAAGTGCTCAGCTCTGCCCTGTAAAGGTGGAGGCTGGAAATGCTTTTTCAAGCCAGTAGAGTTGAAATCCGCCTGGAGTAACCCATCCTAGGGGCTCATGGGAGTGACCTAATTGCTCTCTCGGGTCTCTGACCAGAGATAGCATGCAATTCCACAGCTGGAAAGGAGCCATCCTGCAGAGTTGAGGGCACCGAGAGAAACAAGATCTTCCTTTTTGTGTTCAGAGCCTTTAGTGTTCTGGACTAGTTTACAGATTTGGGGAGGTTGTATCCCCTCTGCCTGTCCTCCTACTCAAGATGAGGGCAGGCATCCTGAGATAAAGGTGGGGGTGCAGTGGACTGCATAGAATCTACCTAAATTCCATTCTGGAATCAAGCAGATCCTGAGTATGGTTAAGACCTATCCTGATGTACTTCCCCCACCCAAGTTCCTCAGACCCTCAGAGGTCTGGAATGCAGCCGTTGTCTGTGTGTGTTGGCTGGGCTTAGAGTACAGGGCAGGAGGATAGGAGGACATTGCCCTCAGCTCCACTGAAGCTCTGGGGGCTGTGTTTGCCACCACACCCAACCTGCAGGCTGACACAGCCTTTCAAAGAAACCATGACTCTGTCTGCCTCTGTCCTGCCTAAGCTCCCTCTTTCAAGCCCATGTTAGTTACCCTCTCACCCTCTGGTAGCTTCTAAGAGCTGTGTTCATCTCCCCTCTCTGCCTGCTATGCTCCCCTGCTCTCCTGCTTTCTCACACTCCCTCTCACTCTTAGTCACTCTCTGCCTCTTTTTCTCAAGTCCTTTTGTTTCTCGCACATGCCCGTGCTCTCCCTGGCAGGCTCATTTTCTCTTTTCCCTCCCTTCATCCTTTCCTGGCTTTTGGTCTCTGCTCAGCCCCTTCAGGAGCTGGCACCCCCCCCACACACACACACACAAAATCTCCCAGTGCCTATAAACCCTGCTTAATTGCTTCCTCCTTGGGAAAAAAAATCAAAATAAAGAATTGGGACTGGGGGTCTGTTTCCAGGTTCCAGAGCATGCATCCCCTGTGTTAACTGGGAAGAGAAGCCAGAGGGCCCACTCAGGTCTCCTGGCCTCTTCCCCAATGTGGTGCTAGAGCCTTCTGCTGTGGTCATCCCTAGGTGGTGAGAGCTTCGGTCTGCTAGGCCCCTCCTGTCAGATTTGCCCCAAGAGCCTGGGATAGGGAGATGGGATTGTCCCAGTGCATTTTGGTGGCACTGAGAGTATGTGCCTATAGAGCTAGGTGCGGGATTGTGGAGTAAAGGTCCCAGAGTGGCCTTGTCCCCCAGCAGTCCCCTATCCCTTGGGAGCTTGGGGCAGCCAGCAGGCCTCACACTTGAGTCTTTAGCCTAGTCCAGCTGCTGTAGTTCAGTCTCTCAGTCCTGTTCTGACCTCTTCCTGCCCCCACTCAGGTTCCCCCACCTCCAGGGAGTGGAACTAGCGTGCGATCACATTACAGATCTTCCCTGCAAAGGGTGGGTGTTCAGCTTGGCATTTGGGACCCTTGACTGGAGCAGGGATGGGGGCAGCTGCTGACCCCAACCCATACTTGCCTGTTATAAGCAAAAGGGTTGGTCCCAGCCCCCTCACAGCTGTTGTAGCTCACAATCCTGGGGAGACCAGCTCAAGGGGCCCCTTTCCGGGGTGGTTAGGGACCTTACCCCCTTCTACTCTGACTGATCAGCCAGTGGTAGGGGTCTGAGAGTGAAGGGAACCCTGCCATTTCCTGTTCCCCTGCCTTCCTGCCCCCACCCAGGGCAACCAGGCCATAGGAAGAAGGCCTGTGAGGCTGAGGTGGGGGAACTGAATGATGGCTTCCCTTTCTTCCCTTGGGCTTTTTGTTGCACTCCCCCCCCAAGCTCAGGTGAAGGGACAGGTGAGTCCTGGATACTACTGTGCATCACTGTTTCTGGGAAGGGGGGCCAGGACCAGTGGAGAGTGGGCCAGCCAGGAGGCTGCTGGTTGCCATTAGAGTGTGAAGTCTGGGGGAGAGTCCACCCTGTGTTGTTGGGGAAGCTGAAGTGAGGGAACATTTTGGGATCCTGGCCCCAGGGATGGTAGAAGCCCCTACTGGGTGTGCTTTTGTAGTAGTGGTTTTGAATCAGGGTGCTGCAGCTGGAGATGTAAGCACTTTCAGCTTCTACTTTTAAGTGATACTGTGGTTGGTATGCTAATAAGCAGGCAGCACCTTTCTACTTACAATGCATTCTCATATATGATCTCATCGGATGTTTCTAACAACCCCGGGAAGTAGGTATTGGTTCCATTTTCTGGCTACTGAGGCACATGCCCAGAAAAGGGAAGAGGCGTGTCTGAGGTCAGTCAGTGACTTGTTTGAGGCAGCAGAACTGTGCTTTGTGTTATTTTTTGCCTATTATCCTGCCGCCTTGGAATCTAGGAGAGACAGGAATTCAAGGTGGTGTTTGGGACAAGTTGCTGGCCCCTGCTGCCCCTGGGTTCCCCTTTCATTTCACAGGTGTGCATGCATTTGTCCTTGTGACTCAGGCCCTGTCTGGGCGAGGTGAGCCATGTTCTGGCTTCCTCGTCTAACTTTCTTAGGCCTATATCCAAGGGCAGCCTGCTCCAGTGACCTAAACCAGCGGCAGCCAGCTCACTGCCTGGCATTCTTCTCTTGAGGTCTGGGTAGCTCTTTTGGTTTCTGTCTGGGTCAGGAATCATTCCCTCTCAGGCACCCCATGAAAAATATCCCCCACTACCAGTTGACGCAGGTCAGGCATAGGGAGGGCATAGTTCGCATAGGTGGGGAGGGTGACTTCCTCTGGGACTCTCCTGGCTTTCCTGCCTCCGACAGACCTTTTGTGTGTGCCAGGACCCAGCTGCTATACCTGCCCACCCACGCCTGGGCGGGCACTGCTGGGACACGCCAGGCCTGCTCCTGCTGCCTCTGGGGCTGGGTGGAGCTGGGGGAGTGAAAGAAGAGCCTTTAATTTTGGGGCTCCCCACCCTAGCTGGGATGAGAGCAGGCTTGAGCTCTGGCTTGGGGTCTATCCTGGTCTTACCACCCTCAGGGTATGGGCACAGTTGTGCGGGGACTCACCAAAACAAGGCTGTGGCTAAAGTCTTCTATGAACTTGGATTTGCCTGGCATGAGATTAGGTTCCCCCTTCAGCCATTCTCTAACTACAATTTGTTAGGGCCTAAGGGAGAGGAGTGGGAGTAAAGGTAGTGTAGACCTGGTAGGTCATGGGCAGCTTTTTAGGTATGGTTGACCCACCTGCAGGCTCTCCCCTTTGTAGATAGTATGTGGAAGGCTGGAGTCAAGATCATCTAGACAAAGGATGCAAGTGGTGAGGATAGTGGCAAGGGCCTATTAGTTTCTGTGTGGTCCAGAGTTCTGGGATCTACAATTTCCAGATCCTATAGGCTTTTCCTGTCCTAGGATTCTTTTGAGCAGTCATGGTGGTACTGTCAATCTCAGGGTGGAGAAGAAAGGGCAGGCCATAAGAAAGAAGTTAGAACAGTTCACAGGGCTTCCCCAAAGTCCTCTTTCTCCCTAGGGTGGTCCCAGGGTTATCAGAGGCAAGGGAAGGAAGGCTTCAGGGGTTACCATAGTGACCTGCTTTGGGATTCCTGCTGGGCCATGTCAGTCCCCTTATTTTCCAGAGAAGGCTCTGTCTGGGGGTGGCCCCAGGCAGGAAAGCTTGGCTTCATAATTGGGGTGGTGGTGGTAGTGATTTTTTCATAGGTGGGGTATAAAGACACATCCCTCCTTCTTCCTTTCCTCTGCTCTACTCCTAACGTGGTGAGAAAAAAAAGAGACTTAGGATCCCCCTGTAAAGTATCACTGGTGTTGTACCTGGTTTGTGGCTTAACTCTCACCAGCAACGTATGCACCCCTTGTGATCCCTCAGATTTTCTGGAACTTGGGCCATCACGGGCCAATATGAAGATTGCCCACTTGGGGCAAGATGCTAAGAAGGTACTAGTGGGAGGGATCAGGGTCAGGGACTAGGGTCAGGGATTGCAGGTGTCACCAGGCTCCTCTCCTTTCTGTACTTTGGGGGAAGGTGAGCTTCCCTTTGGCAACTGCTATGCAAAGGAACTGATGCATATTTATAATTCTGTTCAGTGATATTGAAGAGACACTGAGGGGTATGGGGGCAGTAGTCTGTTTTTCTTCCCCTTCCACATCATGTAGATGTCTGGTTCTTTACTGTCTTTGGATTCAAGAAAGAAGAGCCCCAATTAGCTAAAAACCATGTCCCAGTCCTGGTTGCTAGGCCAAGTGGTTAAGCTGGCCTGTTCCTCTTGCAGTCTCTATATAGCTATATTTACATGTCTTGCTGGGTAAGGAACAACCAATGGTTTAGGTCCTTATAGATCCCTAGGGAGCTAACATAGGGCTTAGGCCCTTGGCCTTGGCTTTGAGCACCTCTTTTTTTTTTTTTTTTTTTTGACGGGACCGGGGTTGGAACTCACGACCTTGCACTTGCCAGGCAGGCACTTGTGCCACGGAGCTATCTTCCTGGTCCCTGGAGCACCTCTCTTAAATGGAAATTTTCAGCTGGACATTCATTCCCTTATCTGAATGACCTGGACTCCCTCTACAGTTCCTTTGGACTCAACCATGTTAGAAAGAGTCTTCCTGCCATCTGGACAGAACCAATGTGAGCAATGGAAAGTGAAAAATGCCTTGGGAATCATAGAAGCTTCTGTGAAATGTGTGGGCTTTGTATGTTGCCTCGAGTGAGGGTATTCCCTCTCAAATGTTTATTTAGGCTTGCATCCCATGCCTCCTTCCTTTCTGGTCCCTATTGAGATGTAAAGTTAGGTACTAAAGGGGAGGCTACCCCATTCTGGCTTTTACTCTCCTGTTCCTCAAGATGTAGCTCCCCACTTCATGTAGTGTGGAAGGAGGGCTCGTTTTCTTCATCTGCTGGTGAAGACACTTGTCCAGAGTTCTTATTGGGCCCTCGCTGCCACTGTCTTGCTGGCCCTCTTCCCAGATGATGGTAATAGTCTATGAGTTGGTATTCTTCACCAGCATAGTTGTGCAGTTCTGTCAGCTTCACTCCTGTAAGCACTGCCTTCACCCCACCATTCCATTGTCCTACTTGCCAGAGGGTCTATCAGCAGTGAGATGAAACTCACACTGCTTGCTGTGGCCCTTGAGACCTTAGTCTAGGCCTACCTGATCTCCACCTCTGTTCTTCCTCTCTACCTTTCCTAGCCACGGTGGGCCAACCATTGCTCTTTGGTTTCGCTCTGTGTTACCATCTTATTTTTTTTTACCCAAGACCTACCATTGTACTTCCTCTTCCTTTTTCTCTTCTTTTCTTTTCCAGTATTAGGAATTGAGCCAAGGGTCTTTGTAATGAGCTACACCTAAAGCCATTTTTTTAAATGCTAAGTTACCCAGGTTTGGCTGAAACCTGTGACCTTCCTACCTCTGCCTCCCAAAATGCTAGGATTACAAATGTGCACCTCCATGCTTGGCTACATTCTGCTCTTTCTATTGGAACCATCTCTGACCGTCCTGGTCAGAGGGACCATCTCTTTCTTCTCACCAGCCCTGGCTGTATGAAATACCATCCTCATACAGATTGCCTGGAGCTGTCTATTACTAGAATGTGGCCCTTTCTCAGCCAAATCAGACAATAAAGCCCCTAACAGTGGGGCTGCATCTTCACTATTTCCCATCAAAGAAACAAGACTGAGCTTATAGGAACTTAGTATCTGATCTGCCTCTTAGCAAAGCACTTAATGTGTGCTAGGTTATCTCCATATGCTACCTTACCACCCCCCCCCCCACTTCCAGGACCTGGCTATAGGGACTCTTCCCACTGTAGAGTATAAGTAAGCATACTAACTCTAAGAGGAGTCTGGCAGTTCATTGAAAGCTGCAGAGCTAGTGAGGCCTTAGTCTGGAAAGTCCAATTCCAAAGCCTGTATTCTTCCTCCTACACACTACTGCCTTGCTCTTAGCTCTAGCCAGAGCAGGCTTCGAAATGGCCACCACACCTCCATTTCCTCACTGTGTGATTAGGCAAGGACAGTGTCTAGTGAATAGGTGGCCCCGGGGAAGCTGGCCTCCTCTACTTTCCCCCAGTGCCAGGCCTTCTAGATTAGTTCATAAACTCTGGCTCAGAAGGCATTTGTTCCTCTGCTCTCATGATTGACAGTATGAGTGGTATGGAGGTGAGGGGTTGGAACATTAATGAGTGGGATATCTGAGGTCTTTTTCATGATCTGTTACCCCTGATTGGGCTGCGTTTCTCCTTCTCTCTCTTAGGAAGGAGACTGTTGTTCAGGGATTCAGACTCTTGCGGGGTAAGGTGGGTTGCCAATACTGTGGAGTTGTACCTAGCCAGAGATTATGACCATCATCCATTTAGCTTCAGGCAATGCCTGAGCTTATCTCCCTATCATGTGCAAGATTAGCAAGAATGGGGGAAAAGGTACGGGTCCCAGACAGGTTGAGCTCCCCAGCCTTTAACTGGGAGTTGCGGGGGTGGTAGCTGAGGCATGTGTAGGCTTGTTCTCTTTCTCTCTCTCTCTCTCTCTCTCTCTCTCTCTCTCTCTCTCTCTCTGTGTGTGTGTGTGTGTGTGTGTGTGTCAATAGAAGTGATGTGAAGGAATGTGAATGTGTTGGGGGATAGGGGGATAGGACTGCTACTTCCAGGCAGCCTGGGCATGACACCTTGGTATCCAGCCCATCTGGCCACGTCAGCCCCCTGCGGAAATGCCACATTAGGACAGAGGGCTCCCCCAGGTAGGCTGTGCCGCACCCAGCCTAGCACTTGAAGCCTGGCAACCTTGCCCATGGGCCACCCCTTCCACACCCTGCTGGCAGTGTGCTTCTCTCTCTCCACCCTCATGAGGATGGAGGAAGGGCATACAGCCTGCTCTTGCCATCTCCACCCAGTGGGCTCCAACCTGGCCCTTACTTTCCAGTCCCTGATTTTGGGATAGCCTGGGACCCTTCAATCCTGAGACTGACATCTCCTCTCTTCTGGGCAGGTTTCTGAGTGGGAAGGGCTTGGTGATCTACCCGAAGATTGGAGACAAGCTGGACATCATCTGCCCCCGAGCAGAAGCAGGAAGGCCCTATGAGTACTACAAGCTGTACCTGGTACGGCCAGAGCAGGCTGCTGCCTGTAGTACTGTGCTCGACCCTAATGTGCTGGTCACCTGCAACAGGCCAGAGCAGGAAATCCGCTTTACCATCAAGTTCCAGGAGTTCAGCCCCAACTACATGGGCCTGGAGTTCAAAAAGCATCATGATTACTACATTACCTGTGAGTCCCCTCTCATCATGTGGCACTCTCTTGCAGGGCTTAGCTCTCTCCCCTCCTGCAGCAGGGGGAGCTTCAGAGTGGTACAGTGATACCACACACAGTTAAGGCCGTGCTGCTTGAAAACTAGCATGATCTCTCTCAGCATGACCTTGGAATTCTGGCCCCAGCATTCACCACGTGACCTGCCCTCTCCTTGCCTTGGCTCCAAGGGTTGGGTGGGAGAAGCTTTGGCTTCATGTTGCTTTTTCTCCTTTTGTTTGCCAACCTAAGAGCTAGTCTCAAGAAAGGCAGAGTTGCCAGAGCCAGTGGGATCTGTTCTACCTTTTTCTTTTTGGGAAACAGGCTCCAGGCTTCTTGCTTTATTACATAGGAAGTCAGAGGTAGGATTGGGCCACTAACCCAGTTCTCTGGACTCCTAATCTAGATGTCCTTCCAGTGTGGATAGAAGCCTCTCAAGATGCCAGTTCCCATTGCTTTACCTCTGAGCAGCATGTTGCAGTGAGAAGGTGCCCCTGAGGAAAGTGGGGCCATAGCCTGGTCATGTGAGAGGAGCAGGGCCTCCGGGTGAGGGGCTCACTCTTGACCTGGCTGAGCGGGGCTGTATTCTTCTGAGCAGGGAAGAGGCAAGTAGCAACGTTCATGCATAGGTGGGAGCTGCTTGTCACTCCTTGCCCCAGTTGTTTCTCTGGTGTCTGAGGGCATCTCTGGGGTTTCTGGGTCATGCTGCAGACCTTCCACCTCCCCAACTTCTCTGACTGCTCTGGCCTCCTCCTGCAGCAACATCCAACGGGAGCCTGGAGGGGCTGGAGAACCGGGAGGGTGGCGTGTGCCGTACACGCACCATGAAGATCATCATGAAGGTCGGGCAAGGTGAGCACTTGGGTTGAGGATTCTGTTAGGTCTGGGAGTGGGTCCCAGGAGCAGGAGAGGGGACCCTGGGGTCAGCATCCTGGGGACTGGTGTGTGAGCCACTCCTGGTCACCCTGTATTGTCAGGGTTCCACCCTCTCATCTGTCCTCTTTCTGCCACAGATCCCAACGCTGTGACACCTGAGCAGCTGACTACCAGCCAGCCCAGCAAGGAGGCAGACAACACTGTAAAGACAGCGACACAAGCCCCTGGTCGGGGCTCCCAGGGTGACTCCGATGGCAAGCATGGTGAGCATATACAGGCATTTCTTAGGGAGAAGAAACCATTGCTCACTTGTGTCTCTGAAGACATGAAGGCTGAACCCAGCCTGAGATCTGCCTTGTATACCTAGCAAATCTGGGTGGCAGCAGGGACCCTGACAATGTCTTCTACTCTAAGGTATGGCTCTCAGTGTTGCTGTGTCATGTTTCCCTGGCTGATTGCTTTGGCCTTCCCCTTTCTCAGAGACTGTGAATCAGGAAGAGAAGAGTGGCCCAGGTGCAAGCGGGGGCAGCAGCAGTGACCCTGACAGCTTTTTCAACTCCAAGGTGGCATTGTTTGCAGCTGTTGGTGCTGGCTGCGTCATCTTCCTGCTCATCATCATCTTCCTGACGGTTCTGCTACTAAAGCTGCGCAAGCGCCATCGCAAGCACACACAGCAGCGGGCAGCTGCCCTCTCACTCAGTACCCTGGCCAGTCCCAAGGGGGGTAGTGGCACCACGGGCACTGAGCCCAGTGACATCATCATCCCCTTACGGACTACAGAGAACAACTACTGCCCCCATTATGAGAAGGTGAGTGGGGACTATGGGCACCCCGTCTACATCGTTCAGGAGATGCCACCCCAGAGCCCAGCGAACATCTACTACAAAGTCTGAGTGCCCGGTGCGGCCTTGGGCCAGGAGAGACAGATGGCCTGGACTGGACCTCTCCTTTTCCCCCAAGTCCCACCCCTACCAGCTGTGCCCACCTTTGTATTTAGTTTTGTAGTTTCTTGGCTTTTATAATCCCCCTTTTTGCCCTGCCCCCTGGGCTTTGGAGGGGGCTGCTTGTGCCCCCATTCCCTATGCTCTTGTGCCTTCCCCCTCTGGCCAGGCCTCTGGGCTCTGTGGGGGCACCCCTTCTTCGGGGACAGGGTTGGATGCTGATAAACAGCAGGCAGGGAAATGGCCCCCCTGACCCTGCCCCCTCCCTTATTCCATTTCCCCTTTCCCAGGACTACTTGTCCGCTATCATCACTGTTTTTAATGTTTTTGTGTTCATTTTTTAGCTGTCAACTCATTTTCATCTTTTTTAAAGAAAAATGAAAAAAATATACAAGGCAGCCCCTCCCCAGGCTTTCTGAGCCTGGCTTGACCCAGTATAAGAAGACCAGGGGCAGGATGTAGCCAGCCAGGAAGTAGAGGATGGCATTGATTTTATAGACTCCTTGGTATTTCAGAGGGTGAGGCAGGTAGGCCAGGCCCAAAAGGGAGAGTGCCACCAGCCAGGCTGTATCACCTTCCCTCCTTCTACAGAGCTGACCCTGGCAATGGGGTAGTGGCTGCCACCCTTCCACCAAAAAAAAAATCCCTTCCTTGTGGGATTCTTGGGCATCTCTTGCCTCCCTCACTCTCACGGTAATTAATGTCTTAATTGGCTGTTGCCTGGGGAACAGGAGAGCTGCTGCAGGCAGATGACCTCATGGGGGGTGGAGGAAAGTGAGGTGCCCAGGTGGCTATTTGCCCTGCAGAGCTGGGAGTTCCCCACCACCGCCCTGTTCTCTCCTTACCTTTGGCCTGGTGGGGACACAAAGGCCCAAGGTAGAGACCTAAGCGGGTATAAGGCCAGGTGGCCTGCTCCTTCTCTGGGCTTTAGCACAGATGGGTCCCTCCCACACCCAACGTGACCCCCACTGCCCCTCCCCTCCCCCCAGTCTTGGGCTGGGGCCTGGAAAGAGGAAGAGGCTGCCCAGGATTGCCCGCTGTGCACTTTGACCCCGGCTCCTTGCCAGCATGGCTGCTAACAGACTGCCGCTGGAGTGCACCTTGAGGCACCCAGGAGCAGCCGTGCAAGGAGCTGGGCCTTACACACATCCACCTCCACACTGCCTCCTGGCCAGCAACCCGCCTTGGCACTAGGTGGGAGAGGGAACAGAACATCAGCCCCTCCAGGTGGCAGTCGGAAGGGTTTTTTTGTTTTATTTTGTTTCTGTTGCCATTTGTGTAAATACTAGTCTTTTTTGGAAAAAAAATAATGTAAAGATGTTTTGTATAAACTGAATTATTTTCTTGTTGCTTTTTTCTTAGAAAAAAATGAGAACTAAAAAAAATTAACCACATGGAGAAATGGGTGTAAAATGGTGTCATGATGTTGGGGAAGAGAGTGTAAGAGTCGGTCTTGTATGTATGTGTATGTGTGTGTCTGTGCATGTGTGTGCACATGTGTACACAGGCATTGTGTGATTTGTGCTCAAAGCACAGGTGATTGGGGCAGATAATGTGAAGAGTGTGGTTGTCCTAGCAGAGATTTTGCAGTGTATGTGCTCCTCCTGCTGTCCCTTTCCCTGCCCAGGTTTCTGTGTCCTCTTGTTCTGCCATTGTGAAACCTGGGACTATTCTCCCCATCCATCCTGTTGCCTCTATAGCACAAACCATAGGCATCTGCCTAGCTTAGCATCATACTCATCTAGAAAGACTTGATGAGGGGAGACTTCCCAAGGGGACTTGAGAGTGTCCACACATACTGCCACCACCTGGCTCAGGCTAGATCTGGATCATGCTTGCAGGTCCAGCCCCGCCCTGCCTCAGCATGCTGGAAATGGGTAGAAATAACTTCCTAAGAGCTGATTCCAGGCCATGACCTACCAGGTACTGGGGTGGCTTTGGGCTGCCTCATTCCGCTCTGGATAGAAACATCTTCCTTCTCCTGTGTTCAGAGCTGGCCACACCACAGCTAACTGGCAGTGGAAACCCTGAGGTTGGGGGAACCCTAAGCACTACATCTCCCTTCCACATTCTAAAGAATAAGTTGGTTGATGAGGGCCCCAGAGAGGATTGGCCTAGATCCCATGGTAGAGCTGTAGACTGGCAAGGCTTGGGACTTCCCTGCTCCAGCCTGGAGCAGCTTGTAGGTCTTATTGGAGGATTCCCTGTGGAGATGGTGAAGACAGATGTCAGAGGAGGAAGGAAGACAAGTGAGATCTCAGCAGCTAAAACTGGGTAAGAAGGCCATAGAAGAAAGGAGGAGGAGGAAGGAAGAGGGTGGCAAATAAGAGATCCAGAGCAAGAAGCCCTAGCAAATCATCCACAGAGCAAGCTGAGCTCTGAAAAGTAGGGAGATAAGAAAAGGAAGGGAGAAGAGAGAGCTCTGGGATTTGCAGGCAGAAGGAAGGGAGGCTGGACTAAAGCAGGGTTGGGCTGGGGTGCTCTTAGAGCCAGCTGGGGCAGAGGCTGTTTATTTGGTTTCTCATTAACCAAAGGAAGTGCCTGGATCAGATGGGGCCTCTGCTGTTTGACTGCCTGCCCAGAGTGAGGGCTTCAGGCTGGGGTCTCTAACTGAGGCTGCTTCAGTCCTGATAAGCACCTCCAGCCCAGGTAGAACGGGAGCTAGGCTGGCTGAGCCCCTCCTACACTTCTCCAACTGAGTGCCTCTTAGTATTTCCCACCAGCTTCAGGAGAGCTGCTGCCCTTGCTAGACAGGTGGGGGATGGAATTCCTGGGGGCCTTGGGGGTCAGCTGTGGAATGTAAGGTAAAATTGGTAGGTGAGGGCTGAAAGAAGAGCAGAGCAGTGTACTGGGCAGCCCAGGGGCTGGTGTTCAGCACAGGCTCTCTGGTGCATAGTAACTGCTTATGGATAGCGTCCTTCTGCTAGGATGGCACGTGCTGCCTGCTGCTTTTATTAACACTTTTACATGTGGTATCTCATCAAGCCCTATTAAATGTCCTGAGAGGGCGGCAGGTAGGAATTATTCACCTCACACTTGAGTGGAGCAAACTGAGACCCTATGTGTAGCTTGCCCAAGTGCACAGGTGAGCAGGGCTGCTGGGATTCGAGCACAGGTGTTTTATAGCGCGAGTGAATAGCAGTTTCTCGAGAGCAAGAGGCATGAGTCTGCTTCTTTTCACTCCCCCACTCCTTGCCTCTTGCCTCCTTGGAGTCCTGGAGGAGCAGGAGCCCTCCCTACTCCCAGCTCCAGTCCCTTCCCATCTGTCTGGGTCAGGGAGGAAGCAGGTTTAGCTAGCTGGCAGCAGGTGGTGTGAGCCACCAGTAGTATGGCCCCAGACCTGCCCCACCCTCACTCTCCTTCCTGTCCTACCTGGGCCAAAGCTCCTGGTGACTCAGGGATAGAGGATGCTTCCCAGATGAGGGTGGGGCTTCCGGGCTTCCTCCAAAAGCTGAACCCAGTTTGCCTATGAAACCAAACTGAGCAGATGCTAGCCAGGCCTCAGTTTCCCTGGAGGAATAAGGTTTATAAGGCTAGAAAGCCAAGGCTCATGTAACCTTGAGTCAGTCAACTTCAAGCTCCCAGAAGACTTTCCTAAGGCACAAGGGACACAGATGGCCTGACTCCCTCACTGCAGAGTCATAAAGGTGCATTGATGAACTCAAGTAACCCAACTAGGGTGATCCTAGGTTGGGCCGCTGAGCAAGTGGCCCTCCAGCAACCTGGTATCAATCACGCTCGGAAATCCGGCCTGCCTGCCTGCCTGCGTGGCCTCCTGCTCTGCCTGGGCACGTCACAGTCCCTCTGACATCCCAGCTGAGTCAGCTCTAGCTTGCCTAGGGACCCTCTTTCCCATCTGTGCTGCCAGCCTCCTGTACAGTTGGCCATTGGATATAGAGGGCTGGGACCCCAGCTGGTGCTTGTTAGGTTGGTTCCACCTTTGGCAGACTGCTGAGGGGGCAACCAGTCCCCACTCAGAATAGGGGTCACAGATGCCAAAATGAAAGCAATTCAAGGTCATGGGGGGAGGAATAATGATTATAGGGTCTGTTTCCAGTGCTTAATTATCCAATAGGCAAAGACAAAGGAAAGAAAAAAAGCTGAAGGTTGGAAAAAATGAGGAACTTGTGACAGGAGATGGGAAGGTAGATGTCTTTGCCTTCATCCAGGAGCAAGAACCTGGGCTCAGCAGTTAGATGCCAAGGGCCTGTCTTTGCCAGGAAGGACATCCTTTTTGATGGGGGCAAATTAAGGCCCTGACTCGTTGGGCCTTAATTTCCCTGACTGGGTGAGAGAATGGTATTAGACTTACTCAGAAAGTATTTACCGAACATCTGCTACATGGCCATCCATGGTCCAGACAGTATTATCAGCACAGGTGAGGTCTCAGTGCCCTCCTAATTCTAAAAGTCTTCAGTGCATGGACAACTCAGTTCTCCTGTAATGACTGGGTGATGGGAATGTGAGCAGCAGAATGGAAGATACGTGGATTAAAAACTTGGGTTCTAAAGTTAGTGTTTCATTTACTCGTTTATGGTTTTCAACAAATGTTGAATGCCCAGCACATGGTGAGCACCTGTTGTTTCTCCTGTGAGGAACAGGGTGGGAGCACACTAGCTTTGGAGCTTCTTGGGAGTTCTTGCTTTGAGAGTGGACCCCAAGATCTGGCTGTTCCTGTCATCACTGCCCCAAACTGGCCTTTTGCAAGGTTTTGAAATATATACATCAAAAAGTTATCTGGCAGCTCTGGCTGTGGCCCAGGTTCCTGGGTACCATATACCCAAGACCAACACTTTCCAAAGCCTGTAAGGCAGAAGCTTCCAGGACTAACAGATGTCCTCAGCCCTGACCTGTCCGTGTGGCCCCATGGTTGGGCTCCCCTAGCCTATCCAGAGATGATGGGTGAGGACCTGGCTTCTGAGGCAAGGGGCTTCCACCTTTCTCTGGCCAATCCCTAGGGAAAGGCTCTTTGTGGCTTTTTCAGTTCTAGGTTCAGAGAGAAACCCAAGGAAAGCCTGAGATCTGTGCCTGCCTCTGGGTGAATTCTGCAGGTCTTACTTTCAGGGGGCGGAGCTGGCTGGTGGTCTGGCCTCCCTAGCTGCCCTACGTGCTTAGAACAATGCAAGAAATTAGAGACCAGTGATGGTGCAGCTAGGACTTTCCTGACAACTTTCCAGACCAAAGTCCTCATGAGGCCCAGAGACTGGAAGGGATTTACACAAGTATACACAGAGAATGCTGGCAGAGCCAGGCCTAGGAACCAGCTTCCTGCCTCACAGGCCTGGGCAGGTTGCCTTTCTCACACACCATGGCTTTGTTCTCCCAGAATCTCCAGAAGAATGTGTGTGTGTGTGTGTGTGTGTGTGTGTGTGTGTGTGTGTGTGTTTGTGTGTGTGTGTGTGTGTGAGAGAGAGAGAGTCTGCATATATGCATTTGAGTGAATCAAACCTATATATGCACCTTATTTTATGTAGACAAACTAAGTTTAGACAAGGCAATTACTAAAGCCAAATGATGTAATCCCAAGGAAACTATTGTTCTGCGAGATTTAGATCTGTGCAGAGCAGACATGGACGATGTACTAGCAGTGCACCCCTT
>PVKN010006544.1:0-28276 GCA_004027915.1 Capromys pilorides
GTAAACTCCCACCCTCCTTTTCTGAATGGCATTACAAAGAACTTTGTTAAAGAAAAGTTGGGCTAATTGCTGCCAGAAGAGCCCGTCTCCCAGAAAAGTCTGGTTTTCATAAGCCAGATTCAGTAAAGGTTGTGGTTAAACCTAAGCCCAGTAGAAGGTTCTTAAGGTTTTCTCAGCAAAAGAGGGAAATACAAAGAAACACTAAGTTCAGTCAAAATGTTTGGGGGCGGTCATGGGTTGGGAGAGGATTCAAGAATTGTTTCCTTCTAGATTCTTCTCCCCAGAAGACTTTTCTCAAACTTATACCTAGTGACATCATTTTCCTGAGTAGCTCTAGCATCTCACGAGTGACTTGGTTCTCTTGATATAACACAAGTTTATTTTAAACCCAATTTTATTAGAGCCTATTAATTTTGCAAAACATTGGGTTTCAATGTGGTGTGTTCATACATGCACATGTTTTAATCATACTTATCCCCCCATTAACCCCCTTTGTACCTCCATTTCCATCCTCCTTATATCCCTCTTCTTGGACTTGACATTGATTTCTAAGGGCTGAGAAGTTAGAGTACAGAAAGATTTTCCACACCCAGGGTCCCTACTCAGTAAGCTCCTGTCTTTCCTCCGTTGGTAGCAAAAAGCCCCTAGGAAAGGAAGCAGCAGGTGGATTCTCCCTCTGCTAAGCTACCATTGAGAAACACAACTTTCCTAGAGCTGGTCTGAGGGTAATGGTCCAGGCATCCTCCCAGCCCTCTGCTTGGCTTGCCTGAGCTCAACCAGCAAGATCCTGCTCAGCCTTGCAGCTGAGACTTGGAAAGAGGTAGTGTGAGTGGGGTTCGGTAGGAATCTGACCTCCTCGGTGTTTGCTAAAGAAAAAACACCTTGAAAAATAACCTCCTTATTAACACACTGGTTTCACATTAAATTTTCCAAGTCAAAACTTTCCTCAGTCCTCTTATTCTACAGCTTTCATAGGTATAGTTCCCAGTGCTAATAAAAAGCCCCTGGAACTCAGATTTCAAATAATGAATGTATCTTCCCCAAGCCCACCATGGCCAGGGAGCTAGAGCCACTGACCATGTCTAATCAGGATGACAAACGCAGTTTTCCAGCCTCTACATTTCCCAGGACATTTCTGTCTTAGAAGAAACATTCTCAACTTTAGGCCTCATCACTCCTGTATTATATGGAAGAAGAGTTTCTCTTTTTGGAAATCTTATCTTGGGCCCTTCTATTCAGCTGGCTCTGGAAAGTAAAATCAGGAAAGGGAATAAACTATATATATATATATATATATATATATATATATATATATATATACACACATATACATACACACACACACACACACACACACACACACACACACACATTTTTTTCCCCCGGAACCAGGGTTTGAACTCATGACCTAGCATTTGTCAGGCAGGCACTTGTGCCACAGAACTATCTCCCCAGCCCCATATTTTGTTTTATCTGAATCTACCTCTTTAACACCACCTACCATGCAACTGCAGAAAGAAGAAAAAGAAGGACTGAGATCTTAGCATCTTTGACTCTTTCTTTTGTTCTAAAATTACAAAAAAGACCATAATATAAACAAATGAATACAAACACAAAAATCACTCTCCCAGTTTTTCTTTTGATAATCCTCAGAATTGGGGTTTCAAAAAGTTTTATCCATCTTAGTCTCAGAATGGTAACAGTGATTTCTTGTTACCAAAGACATGAAGCTAATTAGCCAGGAATGTGTCTCATGTTTTGGTCTCTAGAATGAGTCAGGGCAGCCTCTTCCCCCAAATCTTGTCACTTCCCATCCCAGGGCCTCAACATGTCACAAGACTTAATGTAGCAAACATTTTCAGTCAAGCACTAAAACTCGGACCATGGAGGTTTGGCTTCAACACCTGTATCTTGAGGTAAACAGTGAATTTGGCTCTTGTCCTTGGTTAACCTAAGAGGCCTCAGTGAACTCATCTGGCTCTGGAAGTAGACCAAGGCCCCTGCAAGCAGGAAGAACTTCTCACTTCCAGGCACTTTAGTCTTCTGGAGTTGGTCACCAGAGCAGGAAGAGGAGCCTGCAAAGTCCCCTGGAGTTGTGTCATCCAGGTCTGCTGTGATCAGAAACCCTAGGAAGGGGGGGCAGCCATCCCCTGACTTTGCCTTCTTCCCCTTGAATATCATGAAATATATTGTTCTGGAAAGGAAACTGAACCACCTAAGTCTCTGAAATCAGTCTCGGTAGGAAGTGATTTGGGATATGAAGAAAACTTCATTACTCTAACGTGCTCATTTTACAAACAAGCATCAAAACTGTGTTCTCATAATAGAACTACAATCTCCTTGGTTTGTGTGGATTTGCATAATAATTGCTACACAAAAGTCAAACCCCACTCCTCTTCTGCATTTGGTTTATGTTTTTCTGTAGTATCAAAAATATTTTGATACCTGCTTCTAAGGCCTTCTCTAGAATTCATCCTTTTCCTCTGTCATTCTTCCTTTCCTTCTTTCCTCCCAGTCAATGGAAGTCTTTTTCTCCTGAAGCTAAGTATATAATCAACATACTAAATCAAGAGTGTGGAAGACTTCACCTTTACCAAGGAAGTATCCCCTAAGGTGGAGATCTTCAGATTCAACTCTTATTTATGCCTGCCGCCAGCCAACAAAAAGAAGATGGGAGATTTGCAGAGGGTCCTCATGGGGGTGATTTTTTCCCCTAGCTTCCTGAGGCAGAGCCCTGGAGAGACATCCTTCAGGCAGGGCCTTTCCCTGAGGTCTGCCCCGTGGCCGAGCTTGTTTCTGCCTGTCTTTTTATCCCCCTGGGCTGTCCCAACACTCCCAAGAAGCAACCGATTTCTGAGGCTTGGGAGACAAAAATCCGGGAGGCGAAACGTGTTTTCGCTTTGGGGGTGACCTTTGACCTTTCCACCCACTACACCTGATGCCAGGGGCTCAGCAAGAACCTGCTTGGGCCCGGGCTGCTGTCTTCTCCCTCGCTCCTCTCAGCCCTTCTCGGAGCCCGAACTCCCTGAAGAGAGGTCCTAATCGCGGCTCCCAGCTCTCAGCCGGGGCCTGGGAAGGAGGGCGGAACACGCAGGGTGTTTTGTCAACCGCTCCCGTCGTTCGCAGGGGCTGGGACTTGATAAAAGGAGACAGTTTTCTGAAAAGATTTGATTGAAATGGCGTGTGCCGGGGCTGATGGGAGCCAGCGAGGGACAAAGCGCAGAGAATCCATGGACACTGGAGCAATTATGCCTCCACGCTGAAGGTGGATTAGCGCGCTGGAAAGAAGCATATGTTTGGCCCGGGGCGACGCTTCCCCCCGGCTGAGCTTAGAGAATGAGAGCGCGGAGAGCGGCTGGACCCGGAATATCAACGATCTGCGCCCCCTCCCCGCCGGCCCGGGCCCCCGCCCCGCCCCTCCCCCGCCCCGGAAAGTGGCGAGCGGTTTACAAAGGCGAGGGGACAAGGGGCTGCGGGCGTGCGCGGGCCGAGGGACCCCCGCGGGCCTGGGGCGGCGCCACCCACGACTGCGCTGCAGTCGCCCCGGAGGGACCCCCTCGCCCGGCCTGCACTCCCCGAGAGCGCCACGCACGCTGTCCCCGCAGGAATTGCCCCCTGCTGGCGCCCGCGCGCCTGGAGGGTCACCAGGATCCTTGCAGGACAGCAAGGTCCTCCTGGCTTTGGCAGGATCCGAGCGCTGCACAGGCCCGGGCGGGTAGCTCGGTGGGGGCCCGAGGGACCCGTGGTCAGGGCGATGGCAGCAAGCGCCACGACACACGGGTGACTCACGCCGGGAAGGCGGCTGCGGACGCGCGGACCGCGCCGGTGACCTGGGCCGAGAGGGTGCACGACCGCGAGCGGGGCCCACGCGGCTCGGCCTGCGCGGAGAACCCGGCGTGGACGCTGCCCCTTCCCGCGGTCCTGCAGTCGTGGGGACCGAGAGCTTCCCAGATCCTGCCCCATGTCTTTAATTAAAACACCGTTGCTGTGGAAAAGGCCCTCGAAGCCCTGGCCTGAGCCTCCTGCCCTCCCTCACTGCACCCCGAGCCCGCGAGAAGCGATGCCAGGCGCACGCAGGGTAACCTCTGCCGCCTTTCCAGAGCTTCACTAAGGTTAATTGGGCCTAATCTGCAAGCGAGTGCTGTTGGACGGACTCGGCCAGGTCCCTCTCTGCCCTCTCGTCCCCAGCATGTTCCCTCCAGGTCCCCTAGACCCAAACCCAGATGAAGCTGCAACTTTCCACCCCTCTTCCAACTCCGGCGTCCCATCCCACTCCACCTCCAACCACCCTCCAAATCAAGTTGCAAATTTCTCCCTAAACAAAGGTTCTCAGGGCGAGCCGGGAGTGACTTAAAGAGGGCGGGCCCAGACCGGCAGGTGGGTCTCGGCAGACCTTGAGAACCTGTCCCTGGATTCGTGCTCATCGCCACCACCTCTCAGGTGGGGGTCCGGGAGCCTAGGGCGCTGGGGACTGGTTCCATGCTGTGGACAAAGGAACAGCCAGACCTGGGGTCTCCAAAAAAGACAGGGGGCATTCAGAAATAGGATTTGGTAGCTGAGGAAGCAAACGGAAATTTGATCCTGGCATTAACTCGGTGCCTCAGGAGAAAAATTATTTTAAACAATATTAGCTAAATTTACTTTGACCAAATATATATATATATATATATATATATATATATATATATATATATATCCTATGTCCCCAGGATAAGTTGGATTTTCAGAGTAAACAGCAAGAGAAACTCAAAAGAAAAGCTAGGAGAGAGAGATTCATTCTCAGAGGAAAACTGGTCCCACTACCGACTTGGACAACCTGAGGTTCTGGTGGAATCAATACCTCAGCCCACAGTGGGTCCTCTGAGGCAGACCCACGGCCATTTGAGAGGCTTGGATCTAGGTTTCCTATTTGTTGTTTCCCTTGCTACAGTTGAGTCCGTGCCTCCCCTCTCACAGGCTAGGCAGGCGCTCCACCAATCCCAGGACCTGATCCTGATTTCCTGGAAAAATCATGGTAGCCTAAGCACAGCCTGGAGGGGGCCACTTAACAAAAGAGGCCATCCCAGTGTTGAAAATACTCCTGCCTGTAACTGGATCTAAATGAATGCTAGTACAGAAAGTCCAGGTCAGTCTGCAAAATTCTTCTTCCTCTCTAGGCTTCCTTATTCTCTACAGTACATTTCTCTAACAATCTACTAAACACTTCTGTTCTGTTCAGAAATAAACTTCTCCGGGAAGGCTAAGTTGGTTCTGTTCTGTTCAGACACCAAAGATAATATAGAAACAATCTTCCACATGAATAAAACTTATACAAATGAGACTCCCAAATTCAGCCTGCACTCTCCTTTTTCCTCCTCCTCCTCCTGCTCCTCCTCCTTCTCTTACTCTTCCTTTTTTCCTCTAGTATGGTCATAAGAAGCATACTATGTGTAAACACAGGACCTTCCATAAACATGAATTATATCATTCTCCATCCCGACATCCTTTTCTTGCCACACTAATGGTGGCCCTGCTGTCCATGTGGGGAAAACCAGTTACTTTCCTGGAGGTAAGACTTAAGCTCACAATTTGGGAATACTCATTTACATCCACACAGGCAAAGAGGATTTGAGGCTACTTCTTTTGGAGAAAGAAATCGATGTTTCACTCAGTAATATATCTTCTTATTGTTCATAGATTGTCCATCTCCAACTAATTCACCCCCGCCTTTGGAAGGACAGAGACTAAACTCAACTCAATAGTGGGGATTTTAGTCCTAACTCATGGGTAAGTTCCCAAAGAATTTCCTAAAGACCAGCTACTCCTGCAAGGAGCCCAGAAGGGAATCAAGCTTTTTCAGCTTCTCACCCAGGTAGGGCACAGGAAAGACAATATCATAAAGGATAGTAGTAATAATAAGAAGCTGAAACCAGAATACATGGGCATGGCAGGTACTGCAGGAAGTTTAACATAGAAAAGAATTGCTCGTTCAAACTCTTGTAAAAAAATTACATCCCTAGGTATAGAAGGACTGGATGCAGAGGTGTGGGGACTGATGTTACCTGTAATGTTCTATGGTTTTATTCTTTGGGGATGTACTGTTTGGGTGATGCAGGAGTTGTGTTGAGCTTATCTTTCTCGTGGGGTCCCCTCTCCCCCTCACAACCCATGGATGTTTCTTCAAATCTCCAACTTGGATAATCAAGAAGGAAATTAAAGAGCAAGTTGCAGGAATCTTGTCTCAGAACCGGCGTGTCTGGGCACTTGCGACTAGAGAATGGAAAATGCTGGTTATTTATGATGGACTTTCTGCCTCCCAGATTTCTTTCAAGTTGACCTGAATTTTATAGCCCCTTTCCCTAAGCAAGGAAGATTCTCCCCACACACACCTCCCCTCCACCCTGGCCCTGAGCGGTTTAGGAGATCTGTAACTGGGATGAAGCAGCTGTTGGCTTCGTGCCGTCCTCTAACTTGATTATTCTTTGGACACGTTAGGCAAGCATTAGTGATTGATAATGACGCTAATTAACCCCTTTCCTTTCCAAACAGTAAACTGCTGCCAGCAGGATGCTACAAACAATAAATATAAAACACTGCATACATCAATATCTGTTTAAAGCACAACTTCATTTAGACACATTTAACTGTACTGCTTTCAGTTAACAATCCAGTATTTATTCAAGCACTTCTCGAAAAGCCGGAGGGTAGAAGCCAGAGGAAGCGAGAGGGTTAAGGAAAAGGGCCTGTGGCTTAAGACTACAAAATGTTGTCGTACCTGTCAGTTGCGGCAAAGTTAAACTCTAATGGAAACCATGCAGGTTTTTTTTTTTTTTTTTAATTTCCAGTCTATACTTTTTAAAAAACTTAATTAATCCAGTTTTTTCTTAACCTACTTAAACTTAACACAAGGCTGGTAACTGCATGTATTTTCCTTGTGTATGTGTGTGTGGGGCGGGGGGATCAGCTCTCTTGTTGGACAAAAACAAAAAGATTCAAATTTACTCTTGGTTGAAAGGAGAAAGGGGAGACATTGTTTCACAGAGTGATACCATTTGGACTTGAAACAGGATTTGGAGGAAACCAGGGCAAATTGGGTCTGATTGTGCAGTCTAACATAATCTGAGTTGTAAAGAAATATATATTAAATTTAGAATTTTGATAAATGAATATTCCTATCAAGTGAATAAAATGTATTCAATTAACTAAAACCCTGTGCACTTCTGAACCGAAGTGGAATCGACTGTAATTGATTTATTTGAAACCAGAGGTTAAGGACTGAATTAGCTAAGTACAACTGGGTATTTCAAACCACTGACTTCTCAAATGTCAAATCCCTTCTATTTTAAATATTATTTCAGCTGCAGGGCATTGCAGGCCTGATCGTAGTTCCATCAAAAACGCAAATCGTATTAATATTCGATTTTGGGGAGCACTGGCTTGCATTGTGGTTTTTAAAGGGTGTTGGAGGATAGAGGGGGTAATGATGACTACAAACCAGAAAGGAAATTGTGTTTCCATAAAAAGGGTGTGGTGATTAGCGTGGCCTATCAGTATTTTTATAATTCAACTATGTCTTCTAATTTGGCAAACAGAATCACTGTTGTTAGTGTACAAATACCTCAATTGTCCTATCAGTGCCGTATGTTGTTTAGGAAGTATACAGTGATCACAAGAGAGTCAAAATCCTTGCAGCCTGTGGTTATCCAAATCAAAATTATTTTTCATAATAACCTTCCTAATCCCCCAATCCTTACCAATATATTTAGCCCCTTTTTTTGTTAAAATAAGAAAAAGCAAAGAGTGACAACATCATGATCTTCCAAACACCCAACTACAGAATAAAAATAACTAATTCCCTGTATTTGGAAACCATTGTTTATTATGACCTTGTAGTGTTCTAACCCACTATTTCCTCTCTGTCTTTCTCAGGATGCAAGGATTATATTGCGTTCAGGTTTTCCAACATAACAAGCATCTGTAAATCCAGATATGAATGAATGGTATTTAGTAAGATCGTTTTTGTTTTAAAATGAGTATTTATGTGTCGTTGGAGAAAGAGCAGCAATGTATGGCTGTTTATGAATGCTATTGTGCCTGAGGTTAGGATCCCCCACGCAATCTGAGAAGCAGCCAAGAAAAACAGCCCTGATAGACAATGCTTCACTTCACCTGCTACGATGCTGTGTGCATTTCATTTCTGTCAAGAGTATGTACAGTTAGGGTTCATTCGCCTCATTATTTTGTTACATCTACGTTACAGTTAACCAGTCTCTCTAGGAAATAATAAATAACCGCTTTAAAAAACAATTGCCGCATCGCGTTCTGAGAATACACTTTCCATTAGAATTTTTTAAACCCACCATTGTTATGAATTCTCTGGCTTTGGAAAATAGAATTTAGACTCCACCAACTCTCGTTCGTTTGTGGAGATTGATTTTACACTGCCTTCCATAAGGAGATTAGAAAGCAGAGAGCTGCGAAATGGACACTAATGTTTTGCTTCCTTGGTCCCTCAGAACGTCAAGCCCCAGGAACAAATGCTAAAATCCCACCCCAGGGCGGCTACCTAATGCTTTCCCTAAGCTCTTTCCTATGGGCCTTCCTGTCAGCCAACCTCCAACCTCTATTTCCCACCCTCACTTCCAAAGCAGTTTACAAAAGCTCAGAAAGCGCCATCTTGGTGCACAGGAAGTCCTTGTTCTCCACAGGGCTCAGCACAGAGTCCTGCAACTGGGGAAGGCAGGAGTGGTCTCAGGGACAGGGCGGCTCCCTGGCCTGCTCCACTCTGGCATCCCCTCCTCCCGCCAGCCTGGGCTGTGTTTCCTAAGAGGAGCCCTGTGAAGAAGGGAAGGAGTGGGCTGACATTTAGGGGTCAACAGAAAAGTCCACAGATCTGCAAATTTCCCATCTGCTCTGCTACCTCCAGAGTGACTTAAAAACAGTACCATAGTGAACTCATCTCTAAATAAAATATGAAAATAAGACAATGTGCCCTCTTAGTGTGTCATGTGTGTATCTACCACTGTTTCCTTTCTCCTCTCAGAAAGGGAGAGCTGGTTTGAGCTCATTGGGATGTCTCAGCCATGGAGAACCCTGAGCAAACAAGTGAAGGTTGAAGTAGGGATTTTCTTTGTGCTAATGAACTAACAATTTACATTTCAGCTATCTTGAGGGTGACTGGGAAGCACTCCTAGGGCTGGGGGTCTTGGCTCTTCCATTCTGCATCACCTCAGCCTCCTGAATGTTTGGATCTGGAGGATTTACATTTTGCTTTCCAAAAGGCAAATGAAAATCTAAAGGATCAATGTAAATAAAATAAAACTTTATTTTTAATAATAAAATTAATGTTTCTGGTAAGGAAAAGACAGTACGTCATTCCTTGAGCAGTACAAACAATCTTATCCAAAAGGTTTTTTACATTGGGTTTTATTGTGTCATTTGTCTGAATACAGACTCGGTGGAATATCTAAATGATACCCTGCTCTGAACTCCAAGTTGAAAGTAAGTTTTTATTATACTTGAGGGAAACAATGGGTTCAGCTGCTTATTGCAAGGAGCAATTGCCAAGGGAGAGTTAAACTCAATTACTGTAACCATACTGAATAAAAAATACTGCCAAGAACAAAAATACGCCTGGGTAAAGACAGCCACTGAATAAAAAAAATCGACATAAAGCGTATCAAATATTTATTTATCTGGGCAACAAAGGACTATGATACATTGACAGGCATGAAAACTACTGCCGGCACAACTCAATACAATACAACTAGAACTGTTTCCAATAGGGCCAGTGAAAACACAGGACACCAGGTGGTCCCAACTGTTTGAAGTTCCTTGAACAAAAACAGAGAGAGAGAGAGAGAGAGAGAGAGAGAGAGGGAAAGAGAGACACAGAGAGAGAGAGAGAGAGAGAGAGAGAAACCCCCTAACCCTTGGTGTAAAGTCAAGATTCATTTATTGCTCAATTGATGTTTTTAAGGGAGGATGGCAGGATAAAATAAACTTTTTCTCCCCACAATACATAGAAGGGATATCAAACTGCTCAAGTTTAAAATCTTTCCAGGTCCAATGTCACTTTTTCTTTCAGTTCAATGAAAAGCTAAATGTAATACTAATTATATATAAAATTTTATTTTCCTTTTTTTATTTGTCAGCTGGTTCATTGTCACCTTTAACATGCTACAACAGGGCTAAATTCATGAATCCCGGAGGAAAAACAAAATTCCCCAAACCGTGGAGCTCTAAGTACCATGAACCACATGAAGAACTAATAGGGAAGATCAGAACCCACTAAACAAGAGGTAAACGAGATCACCAGATAAATAAAAAAAAAAAAAGGCTTAAAACAGACTCACCATATTTACAAATCCCATTAAATTACACATAAATAAATATATACAGAGTTGTGAACACTGATTCCCTTATCTGACTGTGAATCGTGTTGCCAGAGAGAGTTCAAGTTGGTCACTTTACCTTGGAGAGGGAAAACTTCTACAACTGAAGACATGACATGGAACTTCGTGTGTTTGTGTTCAAGTTTATTCACAATACTGATAAAAATGTCATTAAGCTTTTTGTCTTTTTTTTTAAAGTATGGCTACAATCTGAACTGATGTAAGGGAAGGTGGTGATTCGGTCCCATGAAGCTCATATATATATTTTTTTTATTTTTCATGTTTTTTTTTTTTAGAAAAAAAGTTTTTAATGTTTGTTGGTGATCTGTTGGTTAAAAAAAAAAAAGATTCACAAACTCGACAGAACTTTTCTGGGCTGGCTTCACGGCCTGTTCTGTTCTCTTAGGCTCTACATGAGGGCAGGGGGGAAGTCGAGGAAGGGGGCGGAGTCAGCGGCAGTGGCTGCCCCTGGCAGTAGAGAGCAGTCCCGAGGACACTGGGGACTGGAGGGCAGCAACAGCGGCAGCACAGAGCAGCAGCAGCAACAGCAGCAGGAAAGGTGGCTGGTCCCCAAGCTGTCACCTGCCGGTAGGGGTGGGAAGGGCAGCAGAAGAGCCTCACTTTCTGTGTTTCTCCTCTTTGTCACTGCTTTTGGCGCTGTTGTCCGTGTGGCTGTTGGGGTTGTTGCTGAGGTACATTTTGTCCATGGCCTTGAGGGCCTCCGTGAGATAGTTCTGCAGGGCCGTGACCGCGGCACACACCGCAGGGCTGCCAAAGCCATGGGAGATGAGGTTGAAGTGGGTCAAGCAGCTCTGGATGCCCGGCTCCAGGATAGGGTTGGGCCGCGAGTTCCCCAGGGGAGATCTGTCCTGAGCCAGCAGGTCGGTGAACTCCTTGCATATCTGTCTGCAGCAGAAATGGGGTGGAGAGAGAGACTTGAGGCTCCCAATGGACAGGGGAAGAGAAATCCTCTCTCCTTGAAGCCACCTCTGTCCCCACCCAGTGGGCACTGCCAGTGGCAGTGGGCAGCCCACCAGTGTCCACCAGACCATCTCTCCTTCCCTCAATGCACGCCCTTCCTGCCTTCACAGATGCCATCCTCTCTCTTTCTGCCCACTCCTCCCCCTCCTGGCTCCTCCCTCTCTCTCCACCTCATCTCAGAACCTTTCTCATACCAAGCATCCTACAGAAAGGAAAACATACACTATGTGACAAAGAAAGACAAGTTAGACCGGAAGTCAGAAACACATGCGTCTGACCAATGGGAAGCAACTCAGCCTTCCTTTCCAAAATGGGACACAGACTCTCCCCTGCTCCTCTGGACAGCCTGCTCTAGGAAGCGGGTGGTGAAGTCTGCACCTATCCATCATCTAATCAGGGTACAATAGACACTGGGACAAGGGAATGAACTTACTCAAAAGGAAAGAGTAAAAAAAAAAAGGAAAGAGTGACTGAGTTGAGGAGAAGGACAGGAGAGGCACTGGGGGAAAGAGATTTATCTAGGTATGTACGCAGGATGGTTTGGACAACTGTACTGTGCATTTCTGCTGGGCTATGGAAAGAAGCAGCTAATGTTTTAAATTGTTCCATCTCCTTGTTTTCAATTGTTTCTTCTTTTGTCTTCTGAATTTCTTATACATTTCTTTCTTTTTTTATTCTTTCTTCTTCCAATTTTACATGTATATATCTGGTAATATGAATAACTAGTCGGAAGGCAACACTATATTACAATAAATACTGTGAAATTCGTATTACTTTAAGTGAAAATCTGTATCACTTGTAATTTTTTCTGTTTTAATTCTAATTTATACTCTCTTTTAAAAAATAAAAAAAAGAAAATTTATCCCCAAAATTTTGCGGGGGACCACTGTGCCTTGAAAGAAGAGGAGGGGTGCAAACGAAGCCTGTCCCTTGGGAACAATTCAAGGTAACCCAGGGGGAGAAAATCCAGATACTTCAATTTCCCATCTCTTCTCTGTTTCTCCCGCACACCCAAAAAAAAAAATTCCTTACGGAAACGTTGAGCATGCTGCATTCAGGAACCAGGCAAGGGAAGGAGGAGAAACTGAAACTGTAGAAAGAGTCTCAGAAAGCCAGGAATCCAGGCAGATGAGGCCAGCACACAGGCCGCTCTGTCCCCGAGTATGAAAGCAGGGACTAGCAAGGACCTTCCTGAGGTGGCTGCTGCAGGGCCTGGGGGTGGGGTGGGAACCGGAAGAATGCAAAGCTCTGGCTGGCCCCTTCCACAGGGCCAGTCGATGTCCCCAGGCCAGAAACAGTGTCCCACCAGGGCTCTGCTTCCATCCTCTGGTTCCGTGCCCTTTTCTGACTTCAACTTCTGATAATTAAGGGCTTCCCAACAAGCCTTTTAATTTCCAGAAAACATATCAAAACAGTCATTTTCTTTTCACATGCCACCTGGAGAAGTCTATTCAGCGCAGGCACCACCGGTGGGAATAAAACTTGGGCCATTTTGAAACCTATTTGACATCTTGCCTGTAGGCTAAAACTTGTGTGGCGTGTGCACATGTGTGTGTGTGTGTGTGTGTGTGTGTGTGTGTACCACTTTTGAAATGAGGAGAAAAAGGAAGGTAGAAATGGAATAAGGGACTAGAGCTGAAACTAGGCCAGCTCCTGGCTTGCACATTTTGCAGGCCACTTAATCTTTGCCCTCAGAGAACAGACTGACAGGAGACAAAAACTGTAGGGAACCCTGTAAGTTCCCCTTCAAGGATGTGACCACTGGCTCACTGAAACGGTGCAGTCACACACACGGACTTGGCTTCCATCAAACCTCTGCGCCGCTCCCACCCACATCCGTGTGAAAAATGTGTTAAGTGAGAAAGTAAAGCAGAAGAGAAGAAAAAACCTGGGACTACACAACAGTCCCACCTGCACCTCCCCCTTCACATAGGTCACGGTGTAGAAGAGATCATTGTAACTGCAGCACTCACAACAACAAAGCTGATTCGAACAAAAGGAAAGGAGAAACAGGAGAGCAAAGCACAAGTTTTGTTTCTCTGGAGGCAGCGAGATGCAGAGACCCCGCAGAGGTAAATGCCTTACTTCGTAGCCAGGAGCATGTTTTTTCTTGTCACTTGCTCATTGGGATCGGAATGTTGTCGGTTGAGAAATTCAGCTACTGCTTTGGCAGGAAATTCAGTTTCACACACGTACCCAAAGTCCCTGGCTAGATGGACAGCTTCTCCTGGGGAGAGCAGAGAGGGCAGGGCAAGAGAATGAAACGCTCTAAGATCAAAACTTCCTCTCTGCTCCCAACTCCCTTATTTTCTTGGCCTAGAAATTGAAGGAAATGCAAACTAGTCGTTTTCTCATCCCAAACATTTGATTTCCTTCTCTACAGAACCTCTGAGTGTACTGCTCAGTAAAATGACCTCTTGTGTTCAAAGGCCAAGAAGATTTGAAAATATGAATCCCACCCACCTCCCCTGCCATCCGCTGCCCTGACTGACACGCCCCACCTTCTCTCTTAAAATGCTTCTTGTATTCCAACCTCACACCTATCGGCACACACATAAATGATATTCATAATTACTCCTGGAGCTTTCCTACAAGGGAACCACTGAGAGTTTACATTTTAACTTGATCACATATAATTATCTGTTCATCCAGACCGATTAACCAAGAGGATTTGAGGGTCACTCCACTGAGTCTGTCTGTGCTGTTGATTTTCGAATCTTTGGTTTTAATTTCCTGAACCAGTTGGTTTTTACTGCAGGGCTTCCTGCCATTAGCTCCAGCTCCGGAAGAACGCATGCGCCAATTAGAGCATCAAAGCCCTCTCTGCAGAGCTTGTTTCCATAAAATGGAGCGGATCACAAACAATAACAGTTCTCCAGAAACTGCCTGCCTGCCTGCCAGGGCACTCAAGCCCAGGCCCACACCAACTCTCACACTACCTGCTAAGCCGCCACTGTCCGTGCTGGGCATCTGATTCTTTGGAGTATGAACAGAGGACTGTCTGTGTGCTGTTGTTATTTTAATATAATGCTATTGTAGTTGAGTTTCTGGTACTGAACAATTGCTGGTTTCTAAAACTGTTATATATGATCATCTTTGACACCATTCACAAATAGAAAGCATACAAGTCTTCCTCACGAACAAGGTTTTAAACCTTTGTTGAAGTCACTTATAAAGCGAGAAGCTGGATTCACTTGTAATATATCTCCTCAAGTGCAAGATGTAAATAAGACAAAATGCCTCCTTTCAATATGAAGGTTGGGGCCGGTGAGATGGCTCAGTGGTCTAAAGTGCCTGCTTAGGCAGGCTTAGGCAATCCCAGGGATCATGGTTCGATCCCCGGCCCCACATGGTGCGCCAGCCCCACCCTCAGCTCAGGGCAGGCTGAGCTGGCCATAAAAATAAATAAATAAACAAACAAACAAATAAATAATTAAAAAAATATATGAAGGTTAGCCTTTAAATCTGGCTGGTAATTTAAGTGTCACTTTCTACATTACCATGAGATATTTCTACAACACACACACAGAAAAATGCAAGTGAGCAATACATTCATTTGCAAAACACCCAAACTTCAGCCAATGCAATATAAAAAAAACAAAACCAAACAAAACCCTAGGACTCTGAAGCAGATAGGAATGTGAGTGGATTGCTTATTCCATCTAGAGCAAGGAGTGAGGACACGGTTGGCTTTTTATTTCAGAGAGTTTGGAAGAGCGACTGTGTGGACATGTGTTAAGCACTGCCATGAGAAACTTATTTTGCAACGCTTATATTTCTTTTTCCCTTTCCATATCCAAACAATCTGAAGTCCAAAATGGCTTTCTTCCCTTCCAGGAGAGAAGCACAATTATACAAGAGATAAGAGAGCATATGTTTGACAAACATAAGCCTACAAGGGCATAAAACCCTCCACTCTCCAGGACAGTCCTAAATCAGGATACAGGTCAAAGATTTCCAAATTAATTCAGGAAGTAATGGTCACGCATTTCTCAAACGCAGATGTCAGAATAACTTAAATAACTCACTGCTGAGCTCTTTAAAGGATTCTTGAAGAAGGGGCAGCTCTGAAATGTGTGCATTGTTTAGATCAGAAGTGGGTTGCAAAGGTATAATATTGTGGAAGAGGGGAAAAAGGAAAGGTAGAAGTATGCAAATAGTTTTTGGCAAGCAAGAGTTCCATTCACTTCAGCTTAGATTCTTTGGAAAGACAAAACTGACACAAAATACCAAACATCTGGCCCCTAAATAGTATCCATTTTCCCAAAAGGCAGTTCTTTCCTAGCTAGCAAGTGGATTCGCTTACCCTCCACTAGCGATGTAAGCAGGGTAACGTTGGCAGCTTTACGTCTCCCTGCTGGCAGATTTAATCCTATTTTGTCCAGTTTTTCTCTTAGGGATCTTCCTCCATTTTTAGACTTCGCCCTGTTTCACAGATATAGACAAACATTTAGAAAACACTGGGCTGCTCTACATCAACTGAAAGTCTTTGTGAAAGATTCCTGGAATGCATTTATCAAACTTGAGACATGTAACATTTGGGAGGCTGAGGCAGGAGGATGGTTGTGAGTTCAGGACCAGCCTAGGCTACAACGCCCAACTTGAACTGCATAGCAAGAATGGTGCAGGAGGGGGGCCGGCGAGATGGTTCAGTGGTCTAAAGCGCCTGCTTAGGAGGGCTCAGGCAACTGCGGGGACTGCAGTTCGATCCCCGGCACCACATGCTGCGCCAGCGCCACCACCAGGGCAGGCTGAGCCAGCCACGAAATGAATAAATAAAGAAACAAACAAACAAACACAACAAACAAACAAATAAATAAATAAATAAATAAAAGAATGGTGCAGGAGGATTACAAAGAGATACAGGGCTGTTAAACTGTAAAGCATCCCCCCCACCCCGTGTTTAGTTACTACTGCAACCCTTATGGCACATGGAAGTTTTGATTTCCCGACTCTCAAAAGAGGAACCACGGGCAAACAAACATGGCTCTGATCTCAAGGGCTGGAGGTTTTCTCGAGTTCAACTGATTATTGTCTCTTTCCTCTGTCCTTACAATCATACAAATCCCAATGGGGTCTTTAAAATCTCTTTGCCAGATCTGCTGTTAGGTTGTTTAGAGTAACCAAAGTTATCAGCGCTCTTGCGTCTCTTGCCCTGCTTTGGCCCCAGTGGAAAACTCATTTCACCAACTGTTTACATGCCATGTCACCAGCCTAGTGGGAACCACCAAGGCCTGACATAGGCCTCTCAAAATTTCGCCAGTTTCAGAAACAATAGAGGCGGTTCTAAATAGATGTCTAAATAGACTCCCATAATCAGAAAGTGGTTAAGATACATTGTTTAAATAAAACAGCAAATTAATTAATTTCAGATTTTATTCCCCACTCAAGTGCTCTTTAATTGTGTGGATTAGATTATACTCCCCTAGGTAAACAGTCTCCAGTCCTAAAAGGGGTGGGGGAAAGGAGGAAAAAGCAGAGGGCAGAAAGAAGATCTGTGTCAGAGAAAGATTACAAACAGAAAGCAAAACAGACTAAGCAGAAGGAAGAAAAGGTCAGAATCGCTGATGTTAAATCCTTCCAAAACCCTCTGACAGGATTTGTATGGTTCACCAGACTGGAACTGTGGGCCCACAAATAGATAAATGGACCAAAGTCAAAATAATGAAGTTCTTGGTCTTAATTAAGGAGAAGGAGGTGGAGAAGGATAATAAACACCTTATGCTGCTAAATTCAGCACAAGCCCCTTAATGCACACGACTGAGGGAAACCCAGGAGGAGGAAGCCCACAGCAGGGATGGCACTCCCCTCCCCGACCTCATAAAATTCTCTCTCAGGGATGAGTCACTGCGATCTTGTGGGATGGGGTGAAGTCCTCCCCCCCCCAACCCAAAAAAAGAACACATGCATTCTCTGGTGGCAACTTAGCCCAAAGCGCGGACACGTGCCTGGCCCGCACAGAGCCTGGCGCGTCCGCCCCCCCTACCCCACCCCCGCTCCTGCACAGGGGGTCGCCCGCTGGAGGCAGGCCACAGCGCCGCGGGTGGAGGGGGGGAAGGGATGCACAGAAGCAAACTGGTCTCCCCGCTTAGCTAAACGCTTTTCTGTGAAAACCGGTTCAAAAGTCGGCAGGGGGCCATCGAGACCCTACTCGGTGATAAGGCAAAGCGAAAAGCCCCGGAGGAAGTTTTCCTGGGCTTGAAAGGTGCGCGCCAACAGGGAAAAGACGGCCGCACGGCGCCCCGCGGCTGCAGATGCCGGGACTGAGCCCGCGGCAGAGCGCGCTGCGCGTGCGCGCAGAGCAAGCACCGAGAACCCGGCGGGCGGAGCGCGCGCCCGAGGACGGCGGAAAACGCAGGCGCGCGCCGCCTCGCCCCGCCCCCAGATCCACCCACTCAGCGTCGCTCTCCTCTCCCCGCCCCCTTCTTTTCCCGCGAAGGGAGGGCCAAGGCGCGAAGGCCGCGTGCGTTGCCGCCGCCGCCGGCAGGCGCAGGCGCAGTGTTTCCCGGCCGCGTGCTCGCGCGAGCGCGCGCTAACTCGCTAGCCCGCGCTGGGTGGGCGCGCCGGGCGGGGCCTCACCTCCGGAGCACTCCGCCCAGCAGCGACGCGTTGAGACACTCGGGAGGCGAGAGGCGACGCTGCACTTCCGCCACCGTGACCTTGTACTTCGAGGTGGAGCTGAGGAGCGAGAGGCGACCCGGAACTGAACAAAAGACTTCGTTGGGATTCACCACGCCGCCGAAGAGGTTGTCCTTGTTGATAGGGATTGTGGAGACAGCGTTGCTGTTGGACTTGGACAGGGACACGGGGCCTGCGGAGACAGACGGGATGCCGCGCGTGGGCGTCGAGGGTCTCCAGGCCCGTGCCACCGGGTCCTGCCTGCCGGAGCAGTCTCCGCTTTGCCTTCCCGGAAGCCCAGAAATCCTGTGACTCTTTCTCCACTGCCCATCGCCCTCCCATTCCCCCGTCCTCGGCGCGAGCCAGGCCCGCGTCCCCGCCCGATCCTGTCCCGGGAGGTGGGAGGCCACCTGGCAAGCCCAGTGCCGGAGCGGGGTGCGTCCGAGCTCAGTGCAGTTTAGGGGCCAGGGGGCGGGGTTCCATTGCAAACCTAGGGTAAGTTAGGTCTGTGCTGGTATTTTGCGGGATGACGAGTTTAATGTCCAGGAGGAAAGGGCGTTAGTGTTTATTACTTTGCTAAAACCAGCCGACAGTTTAGATGGCTAACGCAACCAGTATAAATGAGCATTTCAGTTAAGACACCAAGCTAGAAAGTGGTACATTCACATGTCCCGACCTTTGGATACATACACCTATCTTACGTTCCGTTTCAAAAAGATAAAGTTTTGGAGATCCTACTCCAGACCGACTTTTGAGCTAGGGGTGGGGGTGGGGTGGAGCGAAGAACAGCCCTTAGGTAGAGCACCAGCCTTGTGTCCTTTTGTTGAGCAAATGCTTAATGGACCCCGCAGGCTTAAGGGCCTTCAGTGGGAGGGGTTAGCAGGTAACAGGTTCTTCCCAGTGAAAACTATAAGCCCTTCATTGTTAGGAAAAAATTCAAGACCAGCGCGAAGTACGCTGTTAATTAATTGCTCAACACCAATGTAACTCAGATGCATGCACTCACAACCATTTCCGTACACTGCATTTGTATCTTAAAATCCCACACGAAGACTTAATAATGCGCACACGTTCTGGTCACAGTGTTCCTCAGACGTTCTTTAATGGGCGATATTGTAGCAGTATGGGAGGTGGGGGGGGGGCTCTAGGTTTTGGATAGATCACTTGTGACGTTAATAGCTCTGGGGAGGCTAATAGAGACAATAGGAGTTAAACGAACTCTTGAGAGATTACTAATAAAAGAGCCAATTATCATGTCGACTTGGAAAGAGCATCTCTTAAGATTTATCCCTTGAACATCTAATTTGACATGACAAAGACTTCACGGATGCAAAAATGAAACTTTAAACTAGCTAACAATATACTGGTTGGGGCTAGAAATGAGAACAGTTTCATATAGCATAGTCCTCTGGTGGTGCCTAGAATCCCAAAATGTAATCATAACCAAAAAAAAGTGAATAGCCTTTTATCCAGGAAACTTTATTTCTACTCACTAAGCAATATAAATCCATCCAAATCACTTGACACTTCCAGTAGTTTCTGCCATGAACAAATAATAATCCTGACATCCTCAAGGTGCTGCGACTTTTAACCAGGAGCTACAATTTGTTAACCTAATTCACAAAGTTTCAGCCTCCTTGAACAGCCAACAAGAAACTAAACTCAACAACATGAAAGTTTTTCCGAGTTTAAGAAGTGCTTCTTAATCATCTGTCCTTAAAATGATATGAAATTGTTTGTATTATTCTAATATAAAAGACTTCTTAATGCTCGTGGCCTTAACTCCACACAGTCGGTGGATTAGCTAAATTCTTAAACCAGTTCAAAATGCGGCTTCCAAATCAGTTCAACTACTGCACATTTCATGTGTTTGTCCAAATATCATTAAACTAAATCAAACGGTCAAATCATGAATCAGAACAAAGCTAGCCTGTTGCCATTACCGAGATACTGAAAGCAGATTATTTAAGCATTGCTTTTCTGTGCTTATCTATTTGCTAATTCTGAGCCTTTAGGAAATCCTATTTGAAAAAAATAAATACAGCTCTGCAAGTTCTTTTAAATAGCTCTCTGCCTGTAAGGACATGCTTGGAATGCAGAAGGAAATGGCTTACCTTTCTTAATTACAGTTTGATCTGGGATGTTAATACCCGGGTCTTCTACGTGCTGCAACAAAAGGATACACATGGATGTAAGTGTATAATCAAAACAAAAGGAAATGAATATTCTGTGCAGGATGGGGGAGGGGAAAGTGTGGGATCAAAATTCTCCCTCCCCTAAGATGACATTTATATATAAACATCTCATCCTGGCTTATTAGAATTGGAGGCTTTGCGACTCAAGAGGTTTCACTGCACACCCAGAGCCAAATTCTCCTCCCCAGCAAATAATCCATGTTTGAAGGGGATGGGGTGGGGAATAAAACTTTCTGTGGAAATTAAATCAAGTTTTGGAGTACCTAATCTTTCTCACAGTCGGTTCGACCTTTAGAAATGCTCCTAGCTTTAGTTTGGCGCCTCAGTGGCTTCGGACTTTACAGCTTCCCATGTGCAGGTAGCAAAAGCTAGGGTGACACAATAGAAATGACAGGGGCGGGAGCAATGGGAGAGTGCGGGAAACCGTGTAGGTAACAAAATAAAGAGCAAGCACACCTTCGCTTACAGAGAATTAGAAATAATTTTCTTAAAAGGTCGCTGCCTAAACCGGATATGACAGGAATATGAACATATCAAAAATAATGAAGAAAAACCTCTGAGGTTGCTTTTCTATTGTCCAAACAGCAGACTTGTCAGTGTGGGATTTTTCTTTTTCTTTTCTTTTTTTTTTTTTCTTTACAGATGGATGGGTATACGTGTGTGTGCTAGAGTCAAAACGTGATTAGAAAGTAAAATGAAATCATGTTTTCTAATGCAGAAACTGACAGGCAATATAATGTCTGGCTGTGTTTACAAATTAGCACCAGGGCTGCTGAGATAGAAGATTTCGCAATCGTTACCAAACACAGGCATTACCATTTAAAAAACTATTACTTCCTTCTCTAGTCTTTGTCCAACAATAATACTGATTCGAACATTTTCCATTCTGTCTTGGATTTATGCTCCTGTTAATTGTGCCTGATCGCAATGATTCCGGGTGGATGGTACTAAGTTGCTTTATTACAGGTTTTATTATACTCAATGCTCTCATTTGTAACTTGCCTAAAGTGCTTCTGGATTTAAGTATAATTAAATTGAGAAATGTTCAGAAATGACTACTACTGCAGTTCTTGTATTTTAACTATATGGGGAAATATGATCCCTTTATGCATGCACCCTAAACCCATAAAGTAAATGTAGTGTGGCATGATACTTTTATTTGTGTTATTTCTAGACCTTGTCCATACAAGGAAGACTATTAAGTTTAAAGCCCCACTGAGATATTAATGATTAAATAATTTTCACCATCTATTTGATTTTCTTAAATATTTAGCAGTCATTCTTATTAAAGGTTAACTGTTGCAGCAATGGTAAAATTGAAAACAACCCTTTTCCTGACCCAAATTCCTTTGAAAGAATTTTTTTTCTCTTAAAAGGTGGGGGAGGGCGAGGGAAGAGCAGCAACTGGGTTTCCTTGCTTTTATTTGATCTTTTGGTGAATTCCTCTTGCAGACCAGTTTACCCACAAAGAGACTGTACAGGTATTAAGAATGCCCACCAGTCACCTGAAATTTTTGCAAAGTAGAGTGATTCTAACTTACAGTAGCTCCAAAAGCTTACATTATTTTGCAATTGAAATGTTTCTAAAAAGCAAGGGAGAAAAAGGCTTCAAAGACTCTTCAGGGAAAGGACCTAAAATGCTCAAGTCTTTTTAAAATTACTGTTAGTACTCATTCTACTTCTCACCAAAGTTACTGTTAAGTAACACTTTCTAAAAACATGCAAATATGAGCACATACATAATGCTTACTAAACCTCACCCTGGATCAAAGTACCCACTTTCCTGTTTTCCATACAAGGCTGCTAAACATAACCAACAAATTTCAGTAACTAACTGGGCCAAATGAAAATGTAATAAATTTTCTATAGAACTTAAATAATGTCTTAAATCCACCAAGCGAGCAGGTAAGTTCACGTGACCCTTTTCCTTACAATCTAATGCAGTAATCATTAAACTGTCAACGGACATACTGCTGCTATATTTGATGCAGTAATTTGAAATAGCATTTTAGCAAAAATCACATCCAGATACATTTCCTCTCCAAAGAAAAGCAGCTTTAACAGAAGCCTTTACAGCTTTAATAAAATTATTGGCTTGCTCTAATTCCATTTCAGGAAGGTTGTGAGGAAACCATAAATATATAGAATTGCAACAGTGACGCTGGTTTAAATTTAATTTCAGAAAGTATTTTCAAATTATCAATAGCCTGGTTTGCGTTGTAAATAGCAAATGTGCTAATGCCATGCTTATTTGGAAATCATTTTAAACTGCATTTATTGATAACTGAATTAGAACTCAAATAACACATTACCCAATAGTCTCAAAACGTTTAATTTAATATGGGATGTAGCAGGTTCTGATAGGCATTGGGAGCCCAGCTAATGATTTATGAGGTCACCACTTAGCACCCCTAGGAGGAGAAGAAAGCCGCATTTTAATGTCTGCCTGGGTTTGTTTCTGACTTTTGTTCAATCAGGACAGGGTCTACATAACTTTTGGGTTTCACTGGTGCTTATAAAATCTGGTTTAAATATTCTTCTCAGTTTGTCTTTCACATTGTTTTTTAACATTGCCAGGCTATCTGATGAACTCTTCTGATTAAATGTAACATCTAACTAGGACGGGGAGACACCCCCAAGGCAGTTTGAGCGTGGAATGAGCTCCTCTAGCCATCGAAACAGTTTACTGCCGTCCTGAAGAGGGGCAGAGTCTGTCCGTGGTGACATTCGCCTGATTTATTCTGTGTTGTGGAAATGGTAATGGTGGCATTGTTTGAGAGAGCTCTAAGAACCATTGTTCTGGGGCAGGACTCTCGATCGCTTTTTAACTTTTCAATTTGGTTGTTTCTTTGGGTGCTCAGCGCACCCCACCATCACAACTGTCACCAAATAAACATTTCGGGAAGGACCTTCCTGGAGGAAAGCCCGGCCAGGCTGCTGGGCCCGGGACATCCCCGTGCTGGGAGCGGCCCCGGCCGACCCAGCCCGCGAGTTTGCGGCCTCTTACCGGGACGTCCTCGATGGCGTGAGGTAAGGAGTGGATCGGGAGGTCTCCGAGTCCGGAGCCGAGCCCGTGCGGGCCGTGCAGGAGGTCCTCGTGCCGCCGGTAATCCCTGCGAGGATCCAGGCCCGACAGCTGGTGTGGCAGCCCCCGGTGCGTGTGCAGGAGCCCAGAGTCCTGGCTCTGCCTCTGGCCGGGCCAGCCCGGGTGCTGCGGCTGCGGCTGGGCGTGCAGGGGGTTCAGGCTGTAGGGGTCGTTGACGTGGGAGTAAGGATCTTGCGACTGAGGGTAGATAGGCTGGTAGGGCGGGGGGAAGTAGGGGGGCTGGAAGTCGGCATTGGGGGTGTGGGACAGCGGCGGAGCGCTGGTGTAGGGAGATTGACCTACAGTGCCCAGCTGGGGCAACCGTGCCGTCCCGTTGCTGGTGCCGTCGTGACGGTCCTAGAGCAGGGGAAAGGACAAGAAATCAGACGCGGTTCAGTGCCTTCCCCACTAAACCCACTCGCAAACCTGGGTAGGAAACGGCTCTTTTCCCCACTGCAGGCCGCTGAGTGAAAAATAAATCCATTCTACATTAATCATTTCGGAAACCACCCCAGAAATCAAAGAGGCCGTTCCAAAAGCGCAAAGGAATTAGATTGTGTGAATACACAGGCGCGCTAGAGTCTCCTTCCACGTTCCTTTGAAAAGGGGAAGAGGACAGAAAGGACTCTCCTGGAAGACCGCTCCTTCTATATTGCGCGAAACCTCCCTTAAGCAAAATTAAAATCCCTGCTAAATATTAAACAGCAGAAGCGGCCTTTTCCTTTCCCCCGGATCTGAACCTGTCTGCTGCCACTTCGTTGTTTACTCTCTTCCACTTAGAGGAGGAAGAAAAAAAAAAAAAAAAAAACAGAAACCTTCAAAGACCATTACCATTTCATGAGTATTTAAATAGAAACATACTTCGCACAGGGGTTGTAAGGAGAGCACATGTTTAAATTACCAGCTTAAGGAAGGATTTAACTGCAGGATCGGGGGTCTGTCTTTTCCACTTCCTCAGTTAGGAGCCTTTTTCTCGACAGAGTCGATTTACAAGGTATGAATGGGGCATCAAGTTAAGGGTGAAAATAGAAAAGCGCAGCCTTATTGGGTTTAACGGGGAGAGGTGCACCCCGGGGCGGAGGCCCCCGCCCCTTCCACCTCGGCCCCAAAGGGCAGGAGAAATGCCTGACTTTAGATTCTTGTATTGCAATTTGCTTGCAAAACAAGCAAATAGGATTCCCGGGTACGTAAATCCTGCACGGTTGAGCCGCAGACCCTGACTGCCGGTTGGGGGTTCGCTGGGTAGGATTTTTATTTTACTAGAGACAGATTTAGTATCAAATGTTGAGAATATCTCTAGAACAAGTGGAGACGCAAGGAAATAAAGGTGAACGTGGCAAGAAGCGCGCCCCGGGCGGCAGCTACCGGGTAGATCCGAGGGCGCGGGAGCGGGTGGCGAGGCACTGGATCCAGGGACGGAAAGGAGCAAAGGAGAGCGAGAAAGGTGGAAAGTGGAGGGATGCGAATGGAAGGAGGTGCTAGGGAGGAAACACGGGAGCGAACCCCGAGGTCGCGGGCAGCTACGCTGGCCCGAGGATTCTAGAACAGAATTCCTAACCAAACAGGGATGGGGTGGGGGTGGGACTCACCATAGCTGAAAAACTGTGAACTAACATCTGCGAAGAGTCTGGGGTAACGAGTCAGGGTGGAAAAAAAAAAAAAAAAAAGCAAGCCTGGAGCACCCGGCTGCCCGCCGCCCGAGCGCGCCCCACACAAAGGCGCCGAGAGCCCCGCGCCACGCAGGACTCGAGTCACCGCGCGGACACTCCCGCGGGCGCCGCAGCCCCGCGCGCATCCATCCCGACGTGGACCACACACTCCGCGGCGCCTTCAGCTGGTCGAGCCCACGGTCTCTATCCTGCCGCGGTCGGTTAAGATTCAAAGTTCTTTAAAAAGAAGAAAAGAAAAACCCCAAAAAAGAAAAAACAGTGTCTGATGAGAGTGTGTGTGCATGCGTGCGCGCGCGTGTTCCTTAATCCGTGTCTCCCCTCTTTTCTTAGCGGCGGCTTCGCTTGAGCTTCTAATAACCGCGCTCGCCGGGCAGCGTTCCTGGAGCCTCCTAATAGCAGATATTCATGACTATTAATATTACACGAATACTTAATAAGGGAAGAATGCCTGGAAATCGAGCGTGAAGCGGAGAGGCAACTCGCGCCGGAGCCGACTCTCAATGCAGTCCATTGACGGGCGCCTCAGTGTAGCAAATCGGAGGTGGGGACGGGGAGCTTGGGAGACAAAAAGCGGGCGAGAGAGGGAGCGGGCGAGCGCGCGGGGGGCCGCAGCGCGGCGGCTGGCGAATCACAGGGAAGGGGCAACATTTTAAAAGGTTGCAGGGCGTGCAAAAGTGAAAGAGAAAGAGGGAGCGAGGGAGGCCGAGGAGGAGAGAGCGTGGAGAGAGAGAATGTGTCTGCGTGCGTGTGTGAGAAAGAAAGTGTGGGCGAGGAGAGGAACTCGGAGTGGGGAGTGCGGAGGAAGGGAAGGAGGGAGAGCCGGGGAGGAGGGGAGGGAAGGAGGGGGGTGGGGAGGGGGCCGAGCCGGAGCGCGCAGAGCGGAGGGGGAGGTCGCGGGGGAGGGGGAGGGGGAGGGGAGAGGAAGCCGGCGAGGACAATCAGACCTAAAAGGCTGGGGCAGACCTCAGGATGTGGCGGGGGTCGCGCGTCGCGGGCAGAAGCCGCGGGGGACCGCGTGCGGGCTTTGCTCTGGCTCTGCGCTCCGGAGGCGCCTCTTGGTGCTCTCCGGCTGCCGGCTTGCCTGCCGCGCAGGCCGGCCTGGGAATCGGTGTTCGACCGCCCGCTGTCGCCCGGCGCCTCCATGGCCCAGTGCCCAGTCTGGGACCGGCCCTCGCTCGGCTCGGCGTCCTGGAGAGCTTCCCTCGGACACACGCGCGCTCCTCCCTCGGCTCTCTCTCCCGGGGCTCCGCGAGGGGGAGCCGGGATGCGGCCCCGGGCGCGCACAGACACGAGGCGGCCCAGCCCGGGCGCCGCTGGCACCGGCTCCCGGCGTAAACTCGTCCGACTGGCTGGGTCACTGCTGCCCGGCGGCCCCCACGACAAGGCTGACTCTCCCAGCGCGCCGCCGCTGCCAGTCGGCCCGCCGGGCTGTCACAGCTGGCGGCACCTCGCCTCCTGCGTGTCCCGGCAGAGCCTCTGCACAGTCCCGCAGCCCCGAAATCCCCGCTGCCACTGCCGCTGCCGCTGCCGCAGCCAAAGTTGTCGGAACAGCCTTGACTTTATCTAGCTTCCTGCTCTTGCGTTTCTCGTCTTTCCTGCCTCATTCACGCGCACACATTCACACGCACCCTGGTGCGGTCCCTCTGGGGTGGCGGTGCCTCCCACCCGAGCCCTCCCGGCCGCTGGTATGCTCAGAGCCGCGCTGAGGTTCGGAACCAGCTGCCAACCGCACCCGAACCTAGAACCGAGTCTCGGCCTCTGCGAAAGCGAAATGTTCCAGCCTCAGGCCAGAGCCCAGACCTGCACAGAGTGGACGGTCCTAGGCAGAGACCGAGGGCTAACCCAACTTGCTCACAAAGAGCCCCCTCGTCCCAGAAACAAAGCGACCTCTCCGATTGCTGTCCCCACGCCCCTCTCCAGCGCGCCCGAAGCCCCCGGAACGGCGCCGGTGCCCGTGAGGTGTCACCCTGGGCCCGGGCCCCGAGACTGGGGCACAGCAAACAGGAGAGTCTGAGAACAGAAAGGCGCATGGTAGCGTGGGGAAGGAAAAGGGAGGAGGGAGAGGGTGACACGTCGTTCATAGAAACCCAGTTTCTGATTCAAGTGAAGGCAAGATTTCTGCCACTGCGCAGGCACGCAGGCGTCTTTGCCTAATAGTCTCAGCGGCTCCAAACGCCAGCAGAGGAAAGAAGAAAAAGAAAAAGTCGAGGCTGCTGTGTATTTATTTGGATAATCTATGGCCTCCTACCTCTCTCCCCTCTCCCCTCGGCTCGTCTGCTCATTTCAGTGGGGGGGGCGTAAAAGAGGGGTTCCCAGCGCCTCCCTCGGGCCAATCGTTCTCTCCCTGGCCTCCCAGCTGTCCCAAGAAGTCGAGCTCTGGGGACCCTGAGTTTTAAACCGGGCGTCAAAGGGGCGCGCTCCGCTGGCCCAGGGGTTCGTGGAACCGGAGGCGTCTCCGATGCCAGGATTCCCACGGTCCAGCTGTGGAGCGCCGGCCGGTGCAAGGGCGGGTGCCCGGGATCCAGGGCCCGCGGGCGCAGCGCGTCCTGGACGCCACCACCGCGGGGTGTGTCCACCCCTAGCTCAGCTCAGCGGGAAAAGCTGCCCAGAACTTCTTGGAACAGAGAGGGCTGGGAGTGAGGCGGGCAGCCGGGAGGAGTGCTCCCGAGCGAGCCTCTTACGGGAGGGAGGTGAAACCAAGCTCAGAGCGAAGGCCCTCTCCAAACAAGTACAAGGAGAGAGAGGGAGGGAGACAGAAGGACAGGGAGGGAAAGAAGTGAGTATACAAGAAGGAACATTCTATCAAAAGGAAGTTGTGATTTGGGACCCGGACACACAGAATGAACAGGCGCGTGCCCGATTGTCCGCGATTATTAAAAAAAGACAAAACAAAACAAAAAACCCGCTCGTCTCTTTGCCCCACTCTCAGACACCACCAAAAGTGGCCAGAAAAAGGAGTAAAGTGGACGCAGGGAAACCAGGGAAGGGAGCGTCCAGTTCCTCCCTCTCCAGCTTCTCTCCCGCGTCTCGGGGATAAGGGGGCGGGCGCGGCGCCGGCGAAAGTTTGTCCCACCCGCATTTCGCAGCTGGCTGCGCGGAGAGAAGGCGAGGGAGAGTCGAGCTCCGAGGCTGCGGACTCAAGGCGGACGGAGCCGGCACCGCGCTTACCTCGCAGTCCTCGTACTTGATATTATCCGTCAGTTTCCAAAGCATTTTCATGGATCGTTGTGAATGGATTTGCCCCTCTCCACCTCGCACCCAAGTGGAGCCACTCTCTGGGTGAGCGCAAAGTGCCGGCTGCGGGCGGTGAGCGCGGGAGGAGGAGGAGGAGGGCGAGGAGGAGGAGGAGGAGGG
>PVKN010006545.1:0-13818 GCA_004027915.1 Capromys pilorides
CACACATACATATATATATACACATATATATGTATGTGTGTATATATATATGCGCAATACAGCTCAGCAGCACAAGTGCTAGGTCCTGAGTTCGGGTTCCAGTACTAGATCATGTCCCAGGGGGCTGTGTACATTCCATAGACACTGACATAAGCCTGGAAACTGATCCAACACAGGGCTATAAGTGAAAATTTTCGAGTAAACAGCATAGCTATCTTTAAGTTGATTTTGTTGACTGATCCATCAAAAACAATATGTAAGAGTAAACTGCAACTGGCCAAGCATGGTGGTGCATACTTGTAATCCCAGCACTTGGGAGGCTGAGGCAGAAGGGTCACTGTGTGAGGCTAGCCTCAGCAATACAGTGAGTTTAAGGCCAGCCCAGACTACATACGTAGTGAGATCTACCTCAAAAAAAGAAAAAAGAAATGACCCAATATCTGATTTTGCCTTTAAAACTTCAGCTCCCCCCACTCAAAAAATAAAAAAAAGACAAGACATGAATTATATTTGGAAAAAGTGATCACTGAAAAAATTGAGTGAAATGTACATAGTGGCTTCTTATACTCCCTTTTTGCATAATTGGGTATTTTCATGAACATATAAAAAAAAATCATCATAGTGGCACATACCTGTAACCTCTACTAGTCAGGAGCCTAAGGCAGGAATATTGCATGTTCGAGGCCAGACTGGGAAACTCTTTTTTCATTTTGCAGACTGGGAAACTCAAGGAGATCAATAATAATAAAGGGGCTGGGAATGTAGCTCAATAATGGAAAGTAAGCATGCGTAAAGCCCTGGGTTCTTTCAGGCCACTGGTCAGATGCTCTCTCTAAAAGGTCAACTCTTAATGTTAATAGGAAAATTGTCCAAGATTCCACAATTGCTTCCTTGCTATTCTTCCAATGCAGTAGATTTCCACAACAGAACTCTGTCTCTGCTGTTCTCTTCTCTTGGAATGCTTTTCACATATATCCACACTCTGCTCAAAGGTCACCTTGACCATCCTATTTAAAGCAGCACCTCCAACACACAGGTACTAATGCACTATCCCCTCCCTAGTTATCTTTCCCCACAACCCTCAGCAGGGTCACCTCTCATCTGACGGAAAGTTCCACAGCTCAGGGTTTGACTGTTTTTTCTATGTTCTCAGTCCCATAACACATTTATTGAATGAGTGAATGACACTCCACTGTATACCTAAGCCAAACAGGAATTACATACAAGAACCTAAATATTTTTATACACACACAAAAAAATCATACCGAAATGATTTTAAAAACCTGTAACTTCATTCACCTCAAGAGCAGCCGAGAACCAGGGGCGGAGTTTTTGAGGCTTGGAAATAAACAGTCAAGCTTTGATCTGGAAAATCACAGGAATAAAGAGGGAAGCACTAATGTCCAGCCTGGGTCGTCTTACTGTGAAAGATGATCCTGCGCAGACCAGAAATATCAAGTTTTTCAAAGTCTTTTCCACTGTTGACTTCTGTCAAGAAAAACTTAGCATCTCTTCAAGGTCTGTTGCTGCTTGGTTTCAGCTGCTATACAAGGAGAAAAAAGTAGTTCAGAGGGAGTTCTTCTGTCCCAGGAAGAGACAGTTCAGAGACCACCAGCTTTGGCAAACCACACTGCCCCATTATTCTCAATGCCCTTTCCCTGGCAAGATGGAGAATAGGTATACAAGAAGTCAAGGAGTGGGCAGTGCTTTAGCTCAGTAGCACCTGCTTGGCAGGCAGGCTTAACGTCCTTAATTCAATTCCTGGTACCCACACACACCCAAAAGAAGACAGTGGCAAAGATAGGCAGTGGGTCGTGAAATTCACAGAACCAGTTTCTCTCTAAAAAGGATATGGCTGAAAAATGAGCTAGCTCAAGGTTTCTGCAATTATATACAGCATCTTCCAGCCTGGGGAGGCCCTGAAACTTAAGGATAGGAGTATAAACGGGCCAGGAACATTTTTTTAAAATTTATTTTATTTTTTTCAACCACATTACATATTTGTTTGTGTTATGGCCAGCTCAGCCGTCCCTGGGGAGTGGGGGACGGCGCAGCATGTGGGGCCTGGGATAGAGTTGCGGTCCCTGAGCGGTGGCCTAAACTTCCCGAAGCACGTGCTTTAGACTGCTAAGCCATTTCCCCAGCCTAGGAACATTTGACAGGTACTAATCATATCCAATTTCACATGATGCCGTTTTAACGAAGAGTTGTTAACGAATTAAACAAGAAAGGCCTATTTGATTTATGAACCTGAGGTCAAGAAGAAAATCTGGCAAGACAAACTGGGCCAAACATAAAACTACTTGAAGAGTGGCCAGGAAAGTGTGCTGTTAAACTCAAGTGTTTGTTTTGGATAACCCAAACCACACAATGCTTTATCTGTTTCCATGGGAATAAGCTAAATGTAAATAAGCCTCAAGTCTGGATCACATAGGTCTTTTTCTGCAGGTCTACGGGCACTTCTGGGTGTGACAAGTTCACATCTACTGAGAGAAGCTTTGGATTTCAACGTTTGAAGTCTAGGCCCGACTCCCAGCTTTGTGGTCCCGGGAGAAGGAACAACTTGGCTCCATACCGAGTGCTCCTGTGCCTGAAGGACTAGGACTAAACAAAGAGGGATGAGCTAGTCAGGGGCGACTCCTGCAGGCCAGCGCTGTCGCCGGTACCCCATAACCCCATAGGACATGGCTCTTCTTGCAAACATTCTGCTTGCCACCCGCGACTCCAGGGGGCCCCCGGAATATCCCGTAGGGAAGCAGTTATAGCTTTCGGGGTTTCCTCCGGAAGTCCCCCAAAGACATCCAACACCTGTCTCCCCAAGGAAGCAGCTCTGTACCCGATCTGGGCAACCAGCGACCAGCCTGAACGAAGCCGGGCAATCCCTCACACTGCAGCGTCCAAGCCCCTCACTTCATCCCCCTCAGCCGAAGCGGGGCGCACTCTGCACTCGACCCGCGTCCGGAACGCCCCGCCCTGTCCCCCATGGCGGCAGCCCCAAAGATCACCCTCGCGAGTACTCACGGCGACCCCGGGCCGCGCGCGACCGCCGCAGAAAGGACTAGCGGCCCGGGACGCCCCGCGGGGGCGGAGCGGCAGGCCAAGGGGCGGGGGCCGGGCCGGGCGGGCGAGGTCGTGCACCCTACGCCTCCTCTTTCCGTCACGGGCGCGCTGGGCCACTCTGCGCACGCTCGCGCGGCGCCGCCGAGGACACGTGGCCCTCTCCGAACCAATCGTCTCGCAGCCTGCTCCTGGACGCGCCTCCACCCAGACGCCAGCCCTGGGACGCCTGCGCACTGCTCGTTAGTTGGGAGGGAGCGCGGAGAGGTTGCGCCTGCGCAGTGGGTAGGAGAAGGCGCGGGGAGAAAGAAGAGGGCCTCCCGGACGCGCGGAAAGCCCTCGGAAGAAGAATGTTTGCCTGTGGTGCCTCCTGTGGTGGGGAGGATTTCGTGGGAAAGTCGCTCCTGGCGTTGTTTCTGTAAACTGGGAGGATCCCCTTCTGAGTGTCAAGCACACCCCACCCAGCAAGCTGCAAAATCTGATCTTTTCCCTTGCTTTCTTTGTAAAGTGCTAGAACCCTACCTGGCCTTCCAAGCAAACAATGTAAGTAGAAAGCTTGGTTGTAGCACTTACTGATGGTGTATCTTTAAGGCTTTTCACTTTCTGAAACCTACTTAATAGGGCTCTTGGACAGGGTGAAATGTGGTGTCACCTAACTTTATGAAAGTGTCATTTTTGTAGGACATAAACAAAGATGTGTAATTTTATAGAATTCAAACGAATACGTTTAAGTTACCAAGCAGAGTGCCTGGACTAGTACAGATGATCAATTTACAAGGTTTGACTTAAGGATCTTAATTTTATGATGAATTGAAAGCCATAACCAGGGGCTGTGGAGATAGCTCAGTGGTCTAAGCACCTGTCTAGGCAAGTGCAAAGACTCGGGTTCAATCCCTGGTACCACATGCTGTGCTAGCTGGCCACCAAGACCAGGTGTGGTGGCGCATGCCTGTAATCCCAGTGCTGGGGAGGCTGAGACAGGAGGACCACTATGAGTTTGGTCTGCATAGTGAGACTCTGTACCAAATACACAAAATTGAAAAAAGTAATAAAATGAAAGCCATAACCTCCCCCCCCAAAAAAAATCCATAACCATATTTTGAATTATGACGTTTCCTGGGTTAGTGATATGTACTGAGCAACAGAGGCCAAAGCCCCAATCACTCATGGTATTTCCAGACAGCTGCCCCTTTGTCACCCAGTATCTGAAACATTCTTTGTATCTGAAACATTGAATTGATCAAGACACACCAAAGTGGTAGGAGTGGCAGAGATTTATTAAAAGGAAAGCACCCTCCATAGAGCAGGAGTGGGCTGATGATAAAGCTCAAGAACAAGTTGAGCCAGATGTGGTGGCACACACCTGTAATCCCAGCACTTGGGAGGCTGAGGCAGGAGGATCAGTGCAAGATCAAGACCAGCCTGGGCTACAAAAAGTGAGCTCAAGGCCAGCCTGAACTACATAGACCCTGTCTCAAAAAAAAAAAAAAGAAAGAAAGAAAAAACAAGTAGAACTTGGAGGGTTTTAGATTTGAGGCTAAGATACACTTGGGACCCCAAGCATAGTAGCACTTGCCTGTAATCCCAGCCCACTGGTGGCTAAGGCAGGAAGACTGCAGGAGTTCAAGGCCAGCCTGAATTACATAGCTAGACCCCCCATAGAAAATTTAAAAGGAAACAAAATACACTTGGAAGAATTCCAGGCAGACAAACTCAGGTGTAACAGTAAAAAAAAAAGTCCACCCTCAAAGCCACAGTTAGCAACTAGAGTGAATCCCAGGGTGGGCGTTTCTTTTGTTTTCCTAGGAGGTGAGGGGTTGCCAGGGGTGGTAATTAACTAGGCTCTGTCCAGTTAAGGAGAGTCTTGTGCCCTCACGCCTGAAGGGGATTTTCTGACTTTATATACCCAGACGAGCAGAGAACCAGATCAACTGGGCAAAAAACCCAACGCTAGTGATATTCTAATGACAGTGGGGCACTCTGGGTTATTCTAAAGTGGTTACCGTGTGTTACTGTGCCTGTTCCTTGGACTTGTGGCAGAGGTCAAGGAAATGTGCTAGGATGAGCACACATACTTTAGGGTCGTGTCAGGATGCTGAGGAAATACAGTGAGAGCAGGATGCCCCTGTGGTCTCCAAGAACCATCGGGTCACCTATCTGTCATGGGTGTAAGGCTGCAATGTCTCTCCCACACCCTCTTGGTTTCCACAGGACCAAGATGGCAGAGGACATATACTCTTCAGTGGAACGGTGCTGAGCGACAGGATTAGGTGGGGTAACATGCTATGTGCTTTTACAACTTTCTGTATTTCAGCTTACATCAGATTAACGGGGACGTAACCCCACTATAAACTGAAGTGCATCTGTAGCTCATAGATGAAAACTGTAATTGTAGTTATGATGGCTATGAACCCTAGACATCACCACCCCCAATTTGCATCCTTATCAATCTATTTCCACGTGGCCTTCTTTTCCATCGGTACTATCACAAAAAGGCTTATCTTGGACCCACTCTGCCTTCTCCCTCCCTCCTTTTTTCTGCACACAGCACAAACAAGAAAGGCCTTGGTCCCATCACTAGGACAAAATCCCTGTCAGCCATATTTGAAAGGAAAGGTTTATTTTTCTTCATAGTTTCTGTCCCCGGTGCCTGGCTCTGAGGCATAAGCAGCAGGGCAGAAGGGCCCAGAGCAAAACTGCTCATCTTGTGAAGGACAGGCACTAGAGAGAAGGGAGGGCCAAGGCCAAAGATAAACTTGTCAGACCACACCCTAACGGACCCACCTCTTCCAGCCATCCCTGTCTCCTAACAGCATGTCCAGCACTGACCTCACCTGTGGCTCAGTCCAGTCCGCTGATGAGCTTCGAGTCACCTTCCAGCCACCCACCTCTGCACACAAGAACCTTGAGGGGAATGCCCTAGATTGAAACCATTACAATTCGTTACATCAACTACTTAAGTGAAAAAAACAGAAGGACATAGCTCAGTTTCAGAATGCAGAAAATTCAGAGTAGCTGCAGAAGGAGTCAGCCCTGTTCCCTAAAAAGCTCATGATGAAGGGCCCAGTAACAGTTTTTTTTTTAAACTTTATTTATTCATGTTATGGCCAACTCAGCCTGCCCTGGGAGTGGGGCTGGCGCAGCACGTAGTGCTGGGAATCAAACCACAGTCCCTGCAGTTGCCTAAGCAGGCAATTTGCTGAGCTATCTCGCAGGCCCCCATAACAGTTTTTGAGAGCCACGCATGTCTGGGGGTGGGGTGGGGAGATCTGGTCCATAGGTGAAAGATCAAACTCCAGAGTTCAGTAAATTTCCAGGATGCTCTCCCAGCCCCTCCTGTCTCTAGTACCAGCTTGGCTACTCATCCTGGCTCTCAGCCACTTCATACTTCACCAGGATCTTCCAGGCTTCATTCATTTTCCCATCCATTCTAGACTGTTAAGCTGGTCATGGGTGACATTTTTGTTAATGTGCCTGCCCCTTAATCTTTAAAAATCACACACATGCACACACACACACACACACACACACACATACACACACACACACACATGCATGCATGCGCACATCATTTTAGCTCTCTGCCTTTTCTATTCCTCCATCCTAAACCAGGACGAAGGAAATTACCTAGTCCTGCAGGTAAGTGAGTAGACACCACTTCAGCTTTGTCCAGCCTGTGAGCCCATTGTTTAGAATTATGGTTTCCACACCTGTGGGTCCCAGGGCCAGGTTGGTCTCATGTGACTCCTGGAGTCCTAGTTGGAGTTCATTGGACTTTGGGTGGATTCCTGACCCCAGTTGTGCTACACAGAACTCCTGAGGTCGCTGCAGACAGAGGACAATGCCAGAAGGCCAGAGACAAGAAATGTAAAGACTGCCTTCCAGTTCTGGAAGTTTCCAGCCCTTCCTGAGGCCTTCTGACCCTAGGGATTTTTCACTATTTTTAATCTGGAATAAAATGTTCAAACTATCTTAATTTGTACCCAATGCACAGTTGCTGCAAATCCATCCTCCCTGCATCTGGGCTCTCTGTGTATCCATCAGTCCTTCCTTGTGCCAGTCAGCTTCTCTCCCTCCACTCTGCTCCATGTACAACATAAAGGTCACAAATGGGAGGCAGGGACGCAGTCACTACTTTCTGCCTCTCCAAATGCCGACTCTCTCCCATGCTTTCCGCTGCAAAGGAGAGCAGTCTCCTTCCAAGGTGAATCCTTTCACTGTGATCTCTATTTTACTTTTTTTTTTTCCCCCTTTAAGAATATGGCTCCTTCACTTACTCTTCTCCTTCATGTATATTCAACATTTTCCTCTCCTTCTCTTTGATCTCAGCATATAAATTTGATCAACCTGCCCAACCTTTGTAGAAGTCCAATTTAAATCCCACAGACCATCTCACCCTCAGCGCCCTTCTGGGAGTCTACACTTTCCATTTACACTTATCTATGCTTTCCCCACAGGTGCCCTGGGGATTGAACCCAGGACCTTCACATTGATCTACAGCCTCAGCTCTTTAGTTTTTAGTTTTTTTTTACTTAGAAACAGGATCTCGTGAAGTCACCAAGTTTTCCGAGGTGGTCTCAGACTTGAAGTCCTCCTGCCTCAGCCCCACAGAGTGCAGAGATTTATATATTCCTTGGCCCCTGTACCACCCACTCTCTAGAACCTGGAGCTCTTCAGGCTGATTTGGCCACTCAGTGTCGTATGGTGTTGTTCAACACTGACTCTGAAACCCTTTCCTAGGTTGATCCCTGTGAGACACCCTGTTCCTGTTTCTTCCCTAAACAGCTTCTTCCTGCGTCTTTAACAGACTCCCTTTCCTTCACTTTCTTTAAACTTAAAAATAATTCCATCTCCCTTTTCCCCCCTCTTGCCTTTCCAGTGGCCTCAAAAGCACCCATGTGAAGCAGGTTGGGTCAAAGCCAAATCCCGTCTGTTAAAAGTTTTGGAGGTAAACCAAACCCACTTTACCTGACAGACACTGGAAGGCTGGATTTCTACTTCCCTGGATCTCCAGAAGTTAAGATATGATCATGTCTCACCAGCCAGGAAGCATATGGACTCCAGAGGGACTCAGAGAAGCAGAACTATTGGGAAGACATCCTGGGGCAGTGACCACATGTTATGGTTTGTGTCTTAATTGTCCCCCCAAAGCCTCATATAGTCATGGGGAGGGGACTTCTAGAGTTTAAGACTAACTCATGATCCACTGGGATTATGTGTCTTAGTACTGCTGAGATTATGAATCTTAGTACTGCTGGGATTATGAGTGTGTGTCCCTTCCCCAGCCTGGGGCAATAGCCTGAATGTATTATAAGAGAGACAGAGAGACAGACCCTCTCTCTGTTGCCTTGGTTGGTCTGTTGCCTCTGTTGCCATTTGTTGCTGTCCTGCCGCCATGAACTGGATATTCTCTGGCCTGTTCCACTCAGCCTTGGAGCCAGCCAAATATGGACTGAAACTTCCAGTAACTGTGAGCTGAATAAACCTTTCCTTCCTTCATTTTGGGTGTCGGGTGTTTGTCCCAGCAATGAAGGAAGAGTAACTGAGACACCACGGTAAGTCAGCCTTGGGCCACAGTGCTATGGGGGTGGTGACATCCCAAGTCTGGTAATAATCACAGAGGTGGTGTCATTGCTGGGTGGCTCCTCCTATCCGATTTTGGTTTTTGCCCTGGTAAAGTCACCTCTCATGGTTATTGCCTCTTTTCTAAGTTGAGGTCTTCTTGCTGGTGACATGAGCTACCTAGTGCTCTTTCAATAGATATCTTCTGTTTCCAGAAACACTGAGTGACACATGGCTATAGGTTGGGACACCAAAACCTGTGTTGCCATCCTGTGCTTCTTGAGTTTCAGGGTGCCTCTTGGACAGCTCCCCTCGGATATGGCGTGACCACATCTCCTCTGTGTTTCCTGCTGCTCCTAACTTAGTCAATATCACCCTGGACTGACTAGGTCTAAGCCCTGAGAAGAAAGCACTGTAGACTTGTTTCACTCTCACTTCATGAGAGGGAAGTTTATCTTATACATATCTTTTTGGTGGGGGGCTATATGGACAATTTTTATTTATCAACATTCCATCTCTTTCCCACCAAAGCAGCAGATTCTTTTTTTTTTTTTTTTTTTTTTGTCTTTTTGAGACAGGGTCTCACTATGCAAGTCAGGTTGGCCTTGAGCTCACTTTTGTAGTTCATGCTGGTCTCACACTCACATTGGTCCTCCTGCCTCAGCCTCCCAAGTGCTGGGATTACAGGTATGCGCCACCATGCCTGGCCTCAGCAGATTCTTCATTCAGCAAATAATTTAATACCCAACATGTGCTTTGATTTCACTATAACATCTGTGACAGTGTGTTCTTAATTGTGTTCTTCGGTACAATCAGGACTTTCTCAGAGGCTGTTTCTGGATGTTTTGACATGTGTTATTGTGAGCTTTGTGATCCTGGGATTTGTGTCATGAAACATCAGAACAGAAAGGAAGTTACTTTCCTGTGCTTGTCTGTGCACCGGTAATCCAGAGTCATTTCTGGGACTCAGGAATGGAAGAGAACTTTACTGAGGAGAGAACCTATGGGTGGAAAGAGGGGATGGGTCTGGGAAGAGCAGAGCTCACCGAAGTTGGACCTGGGTGTTGGTGTAGACCAGCTCCAGCACCGTGACACTCCTACTCAAAGGTCCCAGTTGAAACCGCCTCCTTATACACATACTTTTTTTTTTTTTTTTTTTTTTTTTGTGGCTGGCTCAGCCAGGGAGTGGGTGGGGGTGAGGCAGGACTTACGTAGCATGTGATGCTGGGGATCTAACCCCAATCCCTGTGGTTTTTTAAAATTTTAATTTATTATTATTATCATCATCATTATTATTATTATTATTGTTGTTGTTGTTGTTGTTGTTGTCTTTTTGAGACAGGGTCTTGCTATGCAGTTCAGGCTGGCCTTGGGCTCACTTTTGTAGCCCAGGCTGGTCTCGAATTCACACCGATCCTCCTGCCTCAGCCTCCCAAGTGCTGGCATTACAGGTGTGTGCCACCGCGCACAGCCTGTTTTTTTTTTTTGTAACTTTATTTATTTATGTTATGGCCAGCTCAGCCTTCCCTGAGGGTGGATCTGGTGCAGCATGTGGTGCCAGGGATCAAACCATGGTCCCTGTGGTTGCCTAAGCAGGTGCTTTAGACCGCTGAGCTACCTTGCTGCCCCTTACATTCTCTTTTACATGCGTACCCCCTCCCCTTTTTGCAATACTAGAAATTGAACCAAGGGCATTGCGTATAATAGGCAAGTAATAGCTCTACCACCAACCTAGATATCCAGCCCTATTTGTGTATTTTTATATGGTGGAGTAGAAAACAGTCCCTGTACTAGGTCCTATTTAGTTGCAGCTTTGTGAGTGTTCACTTTGTTTTGAGACAGGATCTCTTGAGTTCGGGCTGGCCTTGAACTCACTATGTAACCCAGGCTGGCTTCAAACTCAGCGTGATCCTCGTGCTTCAGCCTCCCGAGTGCTGGGATTACAAGTTTGCACCATCACACTCAACTCTGTTTCTCTTTTTTATTTTGAAGCAGGGTCTCACTGAGTTGACTTGGCTCCTTGCAAAGTTACAGTTCTCCTACATCAGCTTCCCATGGTGCTGTGGCTACAGGTGGATGCCACCAAAACTGGCTTCCATTCTTGTTTTCATTCTTCTTAGGATCCTAGTGGCCACATGGTGACAGAAGATGGCAAGCAAGAGCAACACATGCTGGGCATGTTGGTGAAGATGGCAAGCCACATGTGCATAGTCATGCTGACCAGCGGCTTAGATTTGATTTCGTAATTCATCTTAATCTAGTCCTTTCTTTATAAACCTGCTCCTCACCGGCACTATGCACTAGCCTCTGATGCTGGTATCTACTCCTCCAATCTATTCAACATTTACCAGGTTGAAGAATTGTCTTAAAATTCAAATCTACTCATGTCACTTTTCTGGTAAAGCCCTTTGGGCTGGTGAGATAGCTCAGCAGTCTAAAGCACCTGCTTAGGCAAGCTAAGCAAAGTGCAGGGACTGCAGTTCGATCCCTGGTACCACATGCTGTGCCAGCCCTGCCCCCAGGGTGCTCTGAGCTGGCCACAAAAAAAAAAAAATAAATAAATAAAAAATAAAAAACCCTTCCATGGCTCCCTACCAGAACTGTATCCTTTTTCTATCCATCTGGCCTCTCCTCGACTCCCACTGCCTCTCACATGCATCCTATATTTTAGCCAGGCCATGTTCTACATTCTTTGATTATTTGTTTGTTATTTTGAGACAAGTTCTCACTAAGTCCCTGGGATGGCTTCAAACTTGTGATGCTCCTGCCTCAGCCTCCTGAGTAGTTAGAAACACAAGAATGGGCTACTCAGCTTGGTTCCAATTTCCACATTGTCACAAGTCATGCAGAGTGTGTCCTTACAGGTCATATGTACTTGGTGGACAGTCATAATGCCACCTCTGTTTTTTCCCTTTTTCTGCCCCATAGAGATGGATACTTGGTCTACCACAGAAGATGCCTTCATCCTGGCTGAAGTGATTGGTTCAGGAAAAAGGCTATGAGCTGAAGAGAGCCAATCACAATATTCCTCCTCAAAGCCAGTCTGCTGTCTAAGGAACTCCGGTTTAAATGCGGATGTGACTCACCTCCTCTCAGCACTGAGTCCTAACAGTGCAGGGACCAAAACGTCTGAGGACATGACTGGCTCTTCTTCCTCAAATTCAGGGAATCTGGCCCAGATGTCTGGCTTTCCCTCAGGGCTCCAGTGGCAAGGTGCTTAAGTTGGTCCATTTCTGGGCTACTTCTCAAAAGCCAAGACTCACTCTAAGGGCCGGAGAGATGGTTCAGTGGTCTAAAGTGCCTGCTTAGGAAAGCTCAGGCAACTGCAGGGACTGCAGTTCGATCCCCGGCACCACATGCTGCGCCAGCCCCACCACCAGGGCAGGCTGAGCCAGCCACAAAATAAATAAATAAACAAACACAACAAGCAAACAAACAAATAAATAAATAAATAAATAAAAAGACTAAGACTCTCTTTGTGGTCTCCTGAATTTCCTGCTGGTACCTAGGCCATCCCTTTGGAAAAGCCAGGCCTACCCAGCCTTCTAGGTCCCTGTGCCTTTATGCAGCCATGGGCAAGAGGCCAGAGCCTGGGCAGATGGCAGGTAAAGACTCTGGTCATTCTAGGCTACTAGAGCAGAGGACACTGTCCTAGCTGTGTCTGAGCAAGAGAAAAAGTGGAATTTTGTTCCTTCTGAGTTGTCACCTGGCAGAGACTTCATCCCCTCTGTCCAGATCCCACTTGGCTTAGCCTTCTGGGGCTGCAAGCTGGACGGGCAGGCCAGATCCGGGCTGCAGGCTGGAAGACAGCAGTGTGGGCGGAACTGGCTCTGAGTCCCAAGAGGTTTCCTTCTTCTGGCTCTTCTACCTAAAGTACACTTATCTGTGTGACACAATATACAAGTATGGCAGCCATGGAGAGCCCAGAGGTGACAAGTGACCTCAGTCCCTATTGGTTTGAGCTGTGCTATTGCGGGAGCCACTAGTCAAATGAGCGGAGGCCCAAAGATTATATCTGAAGCTGGAAAGGATTGAGGACACTCTGACCTCCATGCACAGCCCCCTGCTGCACTCTAGGTCTGCTAAGCATTGAGGGGACATCCAGAGCTGCTTCAAGGTCAAGGTCATCAACCCGATCTCAGACCAAAGATCTTTTCTCCCTACATCCAAGGCACCTCGTGTCCTTCCAGAACAGACACAAATTAACTCCACAGGCACTGCTGAAGGCTAAAGACTCTGTCCACAGCCTCCAAGATCTAGGGAGATTTGGAGAGGCTCAAATCAGTGTAATAACAGGCCATGGCTGGAGAGGGAGGAGTAAAGGAAATTGTAGGTTTCTGGCTTCTTTGGTTACTGCAGTCCTGTTCTAAAGTGTCTCCTTGGGGTGGAGACTCATTAGTCAGTTCCACTCCAGGTCAGTGGCAAAGTTACTAGGGCAAGAGTCACCCAACAGTTTGAATAGGAGTTCTCTCTTCAGCACTACCATAGATGCCCATCACAGAAGCCACATGGTTGAGGGTGGGTAAAAGGTCAAAGAGACATGAACCACCATTACTGAAGGGTAGGGTAGATGGAGGATGAAACAAGTTTTTTTTGAGACAGGGTCTCACTATGTAGTTAAGGCTGGCCTTCAATTCTCCTGTCTCAGCTTCCCAAGTGCTGGGACTACAGATATGAGACCCCATGCCTGGCTCATCAAGGTTCTTAATGAGGTTACTGACCCACAGAGGGCCCAAGAATCTGAGCACATCATGCTTTGGACAACATGGACTAAGGGATGCTGAATTGCTAAGCAGTCTGTCAAAATGGAAGTGGGTATTTCTGTCCAGGAAGGACCAGCCTCCCCAGAACGAGATCTTGTCCTTTGGAAAGAATGCATACCAATCACCTTTGTTGACCAAGACACTTTCTGCAATGTCTAGAGGTTATGTTTTAATTTGTGGGTCTGTGCTCAGAGTTTTCTTTCACCCTTACTTCAAATTTTAATCTTGTTTGCCTCTACTATTTCTCTTTTCTTTCTCTTTCTTCCTTTCCTTCCTTCTTTCTTCTCTTGTCTTTTTGAGACAGGGTTTCACTATGCAGGTTAGTTTGGTCTTGAACTCATTTTATAGCCCAGGTTGGCCTCAAATTGGCTGTAATCCTCCTGCTTCAGCGCCCAAGTGCTGGGATCACAGGTGTGCACCACCACACTCGATTGCC
>PVKN010006545.1:13918-28405 GCA_004027915.1 Capromys pilorides
AAAAAAAAAAAAAAAAAAAAAAAAAAAAAAAAAAAAAAAAAAGAAAACACACTGTACATGACAGGTCAAGCATGATAGTGCACACCAGTAACCTCAGCTACGCTGAAAGCTAAGGCAGGAGGCTTGCAGATTTGATATTAGCCAGGACAATTTAGTGAAATGCGGTCTCAAAATAAAAAAAGCTGGGGATGCAGCTCTAGGCATCTTGGGTTCAATCCCAGTACCAGAAAAAAGAAAGAAAGAGAGAAAAAGAGAAAGAATTGCATAACACTAAGGGGCCCTAGACTAAATAATTCAACTGGACATGATACTGCTTTGTCCTCTGTTGAGAAGAAATCTGGGTGAGAAATCTGAGGGAGAAGAATTGTAAGATTTAAGCCAACCTGGACTATATAGCAAGCTCAAGTTCAGCCTGCAATATGTGGCAAGACCCTGGCACAAAAACAAAACAAAAGCCAAGGAGATAGCTCAGTGGCATAACAGCCTGCCTGGCAAATAGAAGGTCTTGAGTTTGATCCCTGGTAAGAAAGAAAGAAAGAAAGAAAGAAAGAAAGAAAGAAAGAAAGAAAGAAAGAGGAAACGCGTTTTGGTTGGATTTATATTATTGCACTGTGAGACACACATTTTTAAAATTGTGCATCTGTCAAGCAAAGTACAAGTGGGTGGCAGAGAGGGTGAAATGTCATGGACATCTATTATTATCCCTTTATTTGAGGACACTTTTTTTTTGTCTTTTTGAGACAGGGTCTCACCTTGCAGTTCATGCTGGCCTTGAGCTCACTTTTGTAGCCCAGGCTGGTCTCAAACTCACACCGATCCTCCTGCCTCAGCCTCCCAAGTGCTGGGATTATAGGCGTGTGCCACCATACCCAGCTATTTGGGGACACTTTTCTCCCCTTCCTCTCAGTCCTAGTGAAGTTGTCAATTATTCTGGCCTTGCCTTCCACCCAAGAGGTGGGCCTGTGTCCAAAAGCTGGCCCAAATATTCCCTAGGATTTTAGAGCTAGAACTCGTATAGCAACACGTGGAAAGAAACGATGCTGAGAGATAAAGGTGTCACCATTTGAACCCCTGGATCCAGCCGTACTTGAAGGCAAATACAACCTTGGGTTTCTCTGATCTATAAACCAACTGATATTCTACTGGTTTAAAAATGTTTGAATTGGGGTAGTGCCACTGTGAATGAAAGATCAGGACTAATCCACATATATATAGAGCTATAAACAGCATGTTGTTTGAACTCACACATTATAATACAATGTCCATGATCTTACCAGGGTCAGCACACCTGCTGTCTAGAGGACAAGATAAATATTCTAGGTTTTGTGGCCACACAGGATCGACCTCTGTCTCATTTTATTTTTGTTTTGTTTTGACAATCCTTAAAAATGTTAAAACTACTTTTTGTAGATGTAGTGGGTTGTTAACTGGTGTGAACTTGTTACTCCCAGCTGAACTGAACTAATGAGCATGGTACTGGGTGCAGGCAGCCCACCTGAGGACTGCTGCCAACAGCCTAAGAGGCAGAACTGGAGGAACTGTGGAGAGGCTGCTTGCGAAGCTGTCTGAAGAAGCTACTGGAAGCTGCTGGTTCTCCTTAGGAATTCTACTAGAGGACCTCATTGTGCTGGCTTTCCTGATGAACTTGGCTATTCTCATTCGAGGCAGAGCTTGGGACATCTCTGCCGCTGAGAATGGTACTAACTCACTTTCAGGGAGCTCTGGTCCTCATCTTGAGCATCACTACCTTGCTCTGGAGGGCAAGATAGTGCACTGCTTGGTCTCCTAGAGAAGCTTGTCACATTGGCTTTCCTGATGGGAACTCAGCTTTCCTTGTCGCTGGAGGAGCTCAGGACCTCACTGTTGCTGCGGATGGCTGTGGCACTTTTAGGGGAAGCTCTGGTGCTTACCTTCAGCATTGTTTTCTGGCTCCAGTTCAGATCCCTCATCCTGCTAGCACAGATCCTTCATCCCGCTGGCATAGACTTTCTAGTTTCCACCAGTGACCTTTGGGCCTTTCCAGCACAGATTCATGAAACAGACCCACATGAGACACTGTCATGGGCTCTGAGGATTTCAGCTGGATTCATGCAGGAGATCAGGATCCAGGCCCTCAGCAGGATTCTTTGGTCTTTAGTGTGTGGATAGATTTCCCGCATCCTTTGTATGTGATTCTTCAAGTGATCATAAAATAACCTTATAAAATGTGTCCTGTATTTTATTGTTCCCCTTGAAAAGCCCAAAAACCATGACAGTAGGTGTATAAAAATAACCCCCAGGGCTGGGGAGGTAGCTTGGCAGCATAAGCACCTGCTTGGCAAGTACTAGGTCCTGAGTTCAATCTCGAATATCTCATACTATGCCAGCCCCACTCCATGCTGGCCCCCAAGCTGAGCATGGTGGCACTTCCATACCCTGCCTGAGGCCAGTGCTGGTAAGGCTAAGACAGGAAGATCACTATGATTCTGAACTGCATAGTGAGACCCTGTATCATAAAATAAGCCTCAGACCATATTTTGCCAACCCCTCATATAGATTATCCCAGCCTCTGCAGCTTGAGTGTTGTCCACTCTGTCAGACTCTAGTTTGTCCCAAAGTATGCAGCAAAATACTTTAAGGCACACATCCTGGTAATCCCAGCATTCAGGAGCCTGACTAGGAGGACTGCCACAAGTTCAAGGCCAGCCTGGGCTACATGGTGGGTTCAAGGCCAGCTAGGACTACATAGCAAAACCCTGTCTAAAACAAAAACAAACAAAAAAACCTTTAAATGACATTTCCCTTTGAGTGCCTTGATGGGACTCAGTAACGAGTTAAGGTTCAGGATAGAGTGGGGATTGGGAACAGTGTCTTGTCTTACACCCACTATCTGTACCATGACAGACAGTGAAATAAATGGTAACCATTAATCTTGGTAAAAGTAGTAAATTTTTTAAAACTTTATTTATTTATCTATTTATGTTATAGCCGGCTCAGCCTGCCTTGGGGGAGAGGTTGGCACAGTGTGTGGTGCCGGGGATCAAACTGCCCACAGTTGCCTAAGCTTGCCTAAGCAGGAGCTATAGACTGCTGAGCTATCTCACCAGCCCCAGTGATAAATTTTCAAAATTATGCAGTTGTTCAAAGGCTTTGCCCAAGTATCCTAGCACATCCTTGCCAGCTTTTTTCCCCTCAGCCTCCTTCCTAATGTCTATTTTGATCTGCCATGAGTATGCCATAGCCAGGTGCTCTTCTCGCCAGCACAGGCCTTTACAATGCTCCACTGTAACTGTGCTGTGGTCTCTCTTTCCCCTGAATTCCGGCACTCACGTGTGCTTGTGGCAGCGCCTCACCACCTCACAGCGCTGGCCCCCTGCACCGCAGACTCTGTCCTTCCATGTAGTGTCTGTCTGTGAGAGCAGGTGCTGTGCACTTCTGTGTCTGTGTCTCACAAGTGGATTGGTGTGTGATAGCTTCCCCCTCAGCTGGAAATCATCCACAGACACACTGCACCTTACCTGGTAGTCTCATTGTCTTATCTAGTGTTCATCCCCATGCCTTCCAAAAACGAGCCAAAGACAGAGGAGCAGGTGGGAACAAGTTTTCTTAGAAACTGTTATGAAGGAAGATCCCTCCAACCCCAGCCCCACAACCTTGGCTGTCTGAGTGATGTCAGATCAGAGGTCTGCAGCCCCAGCAATATCTGGAGGGACCCCAGCACATCTGGAGCCAGGACTAGGTGGATCCGTGTCTGTGGGGCAGAGGGAAACGATCACCCCCAGGCCCCGGGGTAAAACATGTGCAAAGCCCTGCAGGCCTGAGAATACAGGCTGGGTGAGGCAAGGTGCATCATGGTGTTCTGGGCTGCAGCGTGGCCCATCTCACAGAAGCAGGCAGGAAGCACCACCACGGATCAGTTTTATATGGCACCCACTGTATACAACAGACAGACAAAAGACGGACAGACGGAGCACACAGCACTTCTAAGCCAAACATTGCTCACCATCTAGAACCACCGTAGGTAAGCACATAGGAGACATTCTTGCATAGGAAACATGTACCTCGAAAAGGAATGAAGAAGTATTTTGGCAAAACATCTACTTCCCGCCCAGGTCCTGGGTAAAGAGGGACCTCTACTGCTGAAGCTTCTACATAGTGAAAATGATCCCCTCCTCAATGGCAGTATTTACAGTCTCGAATCTTCCTGCCTGTGCTCACTGCCTTCTATGCATACCTCAAAACTACTTTACAGGCAGACAGACTTAGACTAAGAGACAGAACATGGCCTGGAGCAAGAGGACATGGGGGCTGGCGCAAGGGGAGGGGACACAGGAGGTGTCCCAGCTCAGCCAAGGGCAAGGCCTCTGTCTGTCCAGACCAGAAGGAAAAGTCTCAGGTGGCCCAAATCCTCTCTCCCTCTCTCTTCTTGTCCTAGTTGGGGCAGCAGTGATTCCATGGGAAGGCCATCGAGGACAGAAAGGTCCCCTCTCCTGCTGACCAGGGACTTCTCAGGCTGGCAAAGGCCCTGCAGGCTTGAACTCCTCACAGTGGCTCTTGGGGCTGCTGTCTGAGTTGGGGCAGTGGATTTTGGGGTCACTGCTTGCTTCCATACCCTGCTTGTGCCCTGTAGATGAGCCTAGGCCTCAAGTCCTCTCTGGGCTGAGAAGGCGCCAGGGCTAGTCCAAGAGGCATAAGACACAGAACGATCTTTCCACAGGCCCCTCTGCCTGGGCTGGGCTAGCAAGGGTCCCTTCACCCTGTCTCCTAATGATAGTTAAAGGCAGCTTTTATTAGACTCTATACTTTGTTTCTCTTGTGGTTTTTTTTGTTGTTGTTGTTTCTTTAATTTATATAGATATATATTTATATATTCTTAAAAAAGTGATAGTCCTTTGGTCCCTAAACTCTAAGGAATGATATGATTTTGAAAGAAGTAAATCTGGGCTCCCCTGGCAGGGGAGCCCTTGGCACCCCCAGGCCCTCGGCCCTCCCCTATGTAGTCAGTGCTCGGTGCCTCGCTGCTTGGCTGCAGGCCAGTTGCAGAACAACCCACTTGATCAGAAACAGTGTCCAGGGGCCTGAGCCCCAGGCGAGGGCCTTGGGTCTGATCCACCTCTGTTCATCCACAGCTGCTCCCTTAGGAAGGGCCACTCCGACATTTATGTGCTTTTCCTTTGCTTTCTTCTCGCTCTTCAGTGTCTGCCCTTGGGCAAAAGTCAAAAGTCACCCCCAAGGGCCAGACCAAAGCAGCCTGCACTCTCGGGGCCACACAAGCAAGCAGCTGATTCTCTCTTCCTAGGAACCGCCCATGGCACCAAAGCCAGACCTGTGTCCCTGGCCCCAGCTCACATCAAGTTGAGCCAGGGGGCCCTTGAGAGACAGCACATCGCTGAGATCTGCAAGGGGCCACCTATAGACCCATGGCTCTGCAGACACCTAGAATGTAGCCTTCTTCTGCTCGTGGCCCACCAGGCCCCGCAGATCCCTCATCATGAGCATGTTCTGTCCCCTCATCTGTATGTTCATTCCTATCAGCCTAGGACTTACATCTCGTCTCTTTTTGCTCAGACCCCACCTGCAGTGTAAAGTCAGAACACATGGCCTGAAAGCCTTTCCCAAGTTGGCCCACACCTCATTCCTCTGGCCCCTCCACACATGCAGTCTCTCTCCCTGTTCCTCTCTGGATTAGACCAGCTAAATGTTGCCACACTTGCTTTCCCCAGAGTATGGAGGCCAGCAGAGTATTATCTGATGGATCTCAGGCCTCAGGATGGAGCACAGCCCTGCCAAGGGTCTCCTCCTAGCTCCTGGCTCTTCTCTTTATCTCAGTCTTCCTCAGAGGTGGGAGCCTCCAATCTCTCAAAAGGCACATCAAACTAGGAGGGCATCTGAGGGGACTCACCTTTCAGCAAGAGCAGGTCAGTAAGGCCGGTTGGCATCCTTAGGCCTCTTTAGCTGGACCTTGAGCCTCTTCATGCCAATTTGAAAGCCATTCATGGCCTGAATAGCAGTCTGGGCACTGGTTGGATTGTCAAAACTAACAAACCCTGGGAGGTGGGTATGGGCACAGAGGTTAACAGGGAACCCTGCCTGGCAGGGCTGCCTTTCTCTAGGCCACTCATCTCCCAACCCCCCAACTCCCCGGCCAGTTGCACTACACAGACTGCTCCACTGTTTATGTGCGGGCAGAGAGATGGACACACACTGTTAAGGCTGAACTGCCTGAGATTCCCAAACTTGTAATTCTTGGAAGGACAAGAATCAACTTTGTGGGGAGGGGATGGCGTTTGGGTGGGATTTCTCCCATCTGTTCCTGGCCTGGGTTGGTTGTCTCCCTGCACTATTCCCATGCTGATCCTCAGAACTTCAGTTTGGGTTTCAGGGAAACTGGGGCCCAGCCTAGGCAGCACCTTCTTTGGCCAAACTCCAAAGCCTTCACCTGCTCTGCATGAACACCTTCTAGAATACCCAAGCATCCCAGAGGAACCTGAAATAAAGCTTTTTCTGGGTCTAGGCATATCCCTTGGTTAAAATGTGACCCCTCTACGTGTTGTACTTTCTGCATCCAGAAATCACTGCCTCAGATAGGGTCTTGAGGGCAACCTCTACCTGGCTAGGATGGGGAGAGCCCTAGGGCTAGGGCTCAGCTCACCGAAACACTTGCTCTGGTTGGTGGCACGATCCACAAAGACTTTGGCAGAGACGACAGCTCCGAAAGGCAGGAAGGTCTGTATGAGTTCTGCATCTCCAAACTCCTGAGGCAGGTGATAGATGAAGAGGTTACAGCCTTCGGGGCCTGCAGGAACAGGAGCAGGCTGGTTTAGGGGAGGGCCCTGGTTCAGCCCCACCTGCCCTGACTCCCCAGCCCCAAGTTCCTCACCTTCTCTTTGCTGCTGGGGTAGGGTTGAAGATTGCTGGGGAAAAGTTGTGCTCACTGGGGCATAGGCTGATGGATAGGCTGCTAGAGACAGAGTCAGGAGTGGGCACTGACCCCACAGCTAACCCAAGCAGGGCCCCATCTCCTTGTCACCAGTTCAACCCAGTCTACCCTAACCCTCACCCAAGAGAAGTTATTGGGGGGCTGGGCATGAGCAGGATGAGAAGGTCAAGACTTGGGAAGAGAGCCTAGGCCCCCCACGATCTCCTTGCTTCTTTCTGGGGCCCATCACCCCCCAGGCCCGCGCAGTGCCCAGTGAAACCTGCATAGTGGTGCATCCCAGCGTAGGCCTGCTGCAGGGGGTCAGCCACGCCAGGGCTCTGGGCTGGGGAGAGAGGAGCCAGGCCCGTGGTGAAGGCAGGTGGGCAGGCCCAGTGAGAGATGTGGGGAGAGTAGAGAGTGGAGGAGAAGGAGTGGAACCCTTTCCCCAGAAGCAGGGCCCTGCCCCCCTGTCCCCTGCTCCCCACTCCATTTTAGCAGCCCACCTGGGTAGGGAGAGAGCCCATTATTGTACAGCGTGTCGGAGCCTGGCTGACCGTTGGTCTGGGCAGTCAGAGGACTGAATCCATTGACCCCGATGGGTCCAGGGAGACCAGGGAGGGTTCCTGGGCCACTTCCAGGTGGGGAGTTGGCTGTTGATGGTAGAACAGGAGGTTGAGTCAGGCTGCAGAACACCTGGTCCTCCCAGCTGCAGCCCAATCCCAGGGGCCCCTACCTGCTGCAGGCAACAGAGGGGCAGCCACCAGGCTGAAGGCTGCGACATGCTGCATCTGGGCTGCCACAGCTGCCACTGGGCCAAGGCCTGGACCCTGGGCCGCTGCCAGCAGGGCTGCCTGGTGCTGCAAGATCTTCAGGGAGAAAAAGTGGTACTCATGGGAATCTCTGCAGGGACACCCCCAACCCAGATGGCCAGCCCAGTCAACTGTTGCAGGACGAGGCACCTACCGCGGTGGTGTAGGCTCCACAGGCCCCGAGGGGCAGTGGTGCAGGGTGCAGGGCACCTAGCTGGCCAGCCATCTGCTGCATGCGCCGCAGCGCGCGCTCCCGGTCGGTGTCCGCAAGCTTCACCACCAGGCTGGACGAGGCCCCCTGATCAGCAGGCAGGGAAACCACAGTCCTGACCCGCCCAGACATGATCTGGGTCCCCCTGCACCTCCATGGGGAGAGCAGTCCATCCCACCTCACCACGCCTGTGCCTCACCGCCATGGTCCGGCTCCCGTGCAGACCCTGGATGGCAGCCTGGGCTTCTCCTTGGCTCCCGAACTTCACAAAGGCACAGCCTGGGCAGGAGACAGGAATCAGGTGGCTCAGGTTATGGAGGCCAAAAGGACACACAGAGAGAGAAAGGCACCAGGAAACCCCAGAGGCCAGCTCAAGTCACCTTTACTGGTGCCATCTGGGCTCCGGAGGACCGTGCACTCCTCAATGTGGCCAAAAGGCTGGAACAGGCGTCTGACATCCTCCTCGCCTTGCTGCTTGCCCAGCATTCCCACAAACAGCTTCCGGTCCTCTGGGGACAAAGCCAGGAAAAATGATCTGAGGCCCTTCAGCCTCTAAGCTCCTAAGGGGAGTGTGGAAGGTAGCTCAGCACTCTAGCTCTGGAAAGAGGTGCAGGGAGGAAGAAGTAAGAAGGCCTTGGGCCGCCAAGGTTAGGTCCCTTAGGAACAAGGTGATTTCCAGGGAGATCTAGGGGTGAAGGAATCAGCTCAGATTCCCCTCAGGAAAACCCTGGGCCCACAGAAACCAGAACTGCTCACTGCCACTCCTGTGAGGGGCGACAGTGACAGTTGTGAGATTTTGGGGCAAGTGGGGCCCCTATATGCATTATTTTCTTTTTCTTTTTTTCCTTTTTGGTACTAGGGATGGAACCCAGGCCTCATGCTTGCTAGGCAGGCTGTCTTCCCCTGAACTAATTCCTCAACTCTATCTACAGCACTTTGTACATTTGACTTTGCTGTTAAGAGTTTAGGAAACACCATTTCCCAAAAGACCACTTGCGTTGTATTGAAGCAGGGGCTCCTCAGAGGCCTCTGTATTCACACTGCACCCAGAGAAGAGAACTTCTGCCAGTTACCCTGGTTAGTGTGCTAGTTCTGCTAGTTAGCCTGGTGGCAAGGGCTAGAACCAACCTCAAATCAAGGAGGGTTCTGAGTAAAGCACGGTACAGAAAACAGTTGTCTTCTCCTACCGCCTCATCCTGGATGTTAAGCCCTGGAACGATGAGTCTAAAGCCAAGCCAGTACCTTCTCAAAGGTACAGAAGCTTGGGTTTCTGCGCCTTCAACATTAGCACCTTCGTACCATGTTTGCTGAGCCTCTGGCTCTGTCCTTACCTCTCCACTGCTACATCACCCTGCCAGCCTCCTTCTCTCTGACTCCCTTTGTCCTCTGCCCAGTTCTTCCCCCAAAGATTCTTGGGATGGAGAACAAATCCTGCCCATGGACCTGGATGATCTCGTGAAAAAAAGTCTGATGCCTCCCTGTGTCCATGCTTCCTAAGAGAGGAGCAGAGGTGCCGGAGAAGAGCTGCAAGCTGAGCCTGTGGCCCTGCACATACACTGGAGGGAGGGCTGGGGTCAGACACCAGGCATTAGCTGCACGGCTAGTACTCACAGGAGCCTGTGCGAGAGAGGCACTCAGCCTGATGTTAAAGTCCGGCTCTCTCCTGTGTCAGGGTAAGTCTGGTTTCTGGTTATCTGCCACACGTGGGACAATACTCATGGGGGCAATGGAGTGCATGGGGAACCTGGCGTGAGGCTTCACTTTCAAGATCCTAGAGCTCAGGTAAGCCCATTCCAGACTCCTTTACTCCTAGAAAGATAGGGTTCTTGGGTTCCCATGTGCTAGAAAACAAGGCTGGTTGGAGAAGGGGGTCCGTAAGCCGAAGTCTGGTTGACAGTGAAGTAGAAGAATGGACCAAATCAAGTTAACAACTTCCTCTAGATCAAACTCTACCAGTTTGGCTAAAAACCAAATGCTATAAAAGATAAGCAAAAAGTAGCTGAATAAGAGCATTCCATGGCATGGGGGGATTGGTGGGGAAGGAGGTGCTTGGTCCCTACAAAGATGGCAGCACCGAAATGAAAACTCAGTGCAAGGAGCTGAAAGGTAGCATCAGTGCACAGTTGAGACACAGCTGGACAGCTACACACTGAGTTCAAGGCCAGTCTGAACTGTATAGTGAGGGTCTGTCTCAAAAAACACACCAAACCAAACAGACTGTCGACTTTAACACCATCTTCTTAGAAACCTCTGCACCATGAGAGCCAAGTGGAGGAAGAAGCGAATCACAGGCTGAAGTGAAAAGAAGAAAGATGAGACAGAGGTCCAAGTAAAACAGCTTGTACACCCATGGAGGCCAAAGGAGCAGAAATAATGTTGGAGGCTGACAACACTGGTACAAGTTTTGAACTGCTTGCTGTCTAGAATGTCTCAGTGGATTAGAACTGCATTGCCATCTGATCACCAAGACCACCTCAAAGAGATCCACTGGGTTCAAATTAAGCAGTCCCCTGGTTTTCTGCCCTGGACCTGTGGCATTCTGGACTACTTCTGTTCTCACTTTTGGCTAAGTGTAAAGCATGTACAATAAGACATCTCTTCTGTGTTAGCTGAAGAAAAAAAAAAAAAAAACCAAAAATCAAATAAATGACAAAAACTTCAAACTTGCTTTAACAGTTAATTGTTGGGATTTTTAAAATTATTTGTTAAATTTTATTTATTTCTTTATTTATTTATTTCTGTCTTTTTTAGACAGGGTCTCGCTATGCAGTTCAGGATGGCCTTGAGCTCACTTTTGTAGCCCAGGCTGGTCTCGAACTTGCACTGATCCTCCTGCCTCAGCCTCCCAAGTGCTGGAATTACAGGCATGGGCTACCACTCCCGGCTGTAATTTTAAAAGCTAATTGTTAAACACTAAATAAAGTAGAAACCTAGAGGAAATTTGGAAAAGATTATTAAATAGTAAAACATTTATAACTCAAAATGCATACTGCTATCTAACTGAATCCTTAGAAATTCAGGCAGAAATTAAATAGTTATACGCAGGTAATAAGTGGGAAAATGTGCTAGCAAATAATTTAAATCAAATTTCCAGGGCTGGCAAGATAGCTTAGCAGACTAAGTAGCTGCTTAGGCAAGCGCAGGGATTGCGGTTTGATCCCTAGTACCACAGGCAGTTCTGGCCCCACCCCTGGGTACACTGAGCAGGCCACAGAGACCAGGCCTGGTGGCATATGCCTGTAATCCCAGAGCTGGGAGGCTGAAAACAGGAGGATCAGTATGATTCTGAGCATCATAGTGAGACCCTGTACCAAATATAAATAAATAAATAAATAAATAAATAAATAAATAGGCTGGAGATATACTCAGTGCAAAAGTTCTGAGATCAATATCACTGTACCATACAGACACACTTCTCTTTTTAAAAAATGTATTTAGTGGGGGACAACCTGCTTGGGACACCCCTTCTGTCCCTCTCTTGGGCAGGAGCTTTCTTTCCCTTAATAAATATGTTCTGCTAAAAAAAAAAATGTATTTAGTACAGGGTCTATGGGGTCTCACTATCACAGATTGGACTCATAGTAATCTTCCTGTTTCCAGCCTTTCAAGCTCTGGGATTACAGGCACGTGCCACCATGCCCAGTTTCAGTTGCCTTCTCAGTGCATCCCAGGGGAGGGACTGGCATGGCATGCTGGGGATCAAACCCTGGTCCCTGCACTCTGCCTAAGCAGGTGCTTTAGTCCACTAAGATATCTGGCTGGCCCAACACATTTTTTTTTTAAACTTCTTTATTTATTTATGTTATGGCCGGCTCAGTCTGCCCTGGGGGTGTCGCTGGTGCAACATGTGGTGCCAGGGATTGAACCACGGTCCCTGTGGTTGCCTAAGCTTCCTTAAGCAGGTGCTTTAGACCATTGAGCTATCTCGCCAGCCAACCAACATACTTCTAAGAATGTTTAAATTTGAAGGATAAAGAACAAAACAAACAAAAAACTCAAGTGATCACTTAAGAGAGTGATCACTTCACCTATTCTGCATCTCAGGAATTGTAGACACTTTAATACTTTTTTTGTCTTTTTGAGACAGGGTCTCACTATGCAGTTCAGGCTGTCCTTGAGCTCACTTTTTGTAGCCCAGGCTGGTCTCGAACTCACACCAATCCTCTGCCTCAGCCTCCCAAGTGCTGGGATTACAGGCAGGCACTTGTGCCACAAAGCTATCTCCTCAGCTCCTTTCTTTCTTCCTTTTTTTTTTTTTTTTTTTTTTTTGTGGTACCAGAGATTGAACTTGGAACCTTGCACTTGCCAGGCAGGTGCTTATGCCACTGAGCTATCTCTCTGGCTTAAGTACTTTTAGTAAAAAAATAATTTTAAAAAACTAAGCTGGGAGGACCACCCACTCGGGACGCCGCCCTCCTGTTCCTCTCTCAGACAGGAGCTTTCTTTCCCTCAATAAATTTATTCTGCTCATAACCTCCATTTGCTCCTAAAATTCATTCTTCGGTTTTAGAGAACACGAACTCGTCCCAGGTACTTTTCAGGTTGGGAGATCATTTTTCATCCTATATCATTTTGGAGGTCATCCACCTGGGATCAGTATTTTTTTTTTTTTTCTTCCTGTATCATTAGTAGAAAAAGAAAAAAAAAGAAAGAAAGAAAGAAAGAAAGAAAGAAAGAAAGAAAACTAGGCTGAAGGGCCAGCCAAATAGCTTAGTGGGCTACAGTGCAAGCAGGTGTAGTGGCCTGGGGTTCAATCCCCAGGCCTGCTATGCCAGCCCCACCCCCGCCCCCAGGGCTCATTGAGACTGGGCATAGTGCTGCGCGTCTATAATCCCAGCTCTTGGGAGTCTGTAAACAGGCAGATCACTACAAGTCCAATCTAGTAGTGAGACCCTGAACACCCTGTGGACCTCTCCCTAAAATTAAAAAAAAAAAAAACCCAACAACAACCTAAGCTGAGAGTGGCGGCGCACACCTGTAGTCCCAGATCGCAGTAGGTTGTGATAGGAGTATTGCTATGAATTTGAGACCAACCTGAACCACACAGAAAAACCCTGTCTCAAATAAATAAATAAAATTGCTATATAAAAAAAATTACAGCCATACTGGGAAGTATAACAGTATAATAGGAAAGCTAACCACCACTGGGGATCTATAGATTGATTGATTGTATGTTATGAGATTTAAAAGAGTAGAAAAGATATACAAGAGTTCAATGATTTTTTTTTTTTGCCTTGTGAATAAAAAATTCTTTTCCTGTAGGACTGTATTTAGCATTTGACTTTCATTAGTATTTCCAAAGTAGAGATGTTAGCTGAGAAAAATCAATTGCAGTCTCCATGCCAAGCAGCTAATAAAACAGACTAATTTGGTTAACATTGTCTGAGGGATTTGGGGGCTCTCACCTCTGATCTCAGCTACCCCAAGGTTAACATTTTGAAACACATGAACCTTGGGTTTTTATCTCCCCTTCCCCCCTTTCTCTTTGTCTCTCTTTCTCTCTCTCTCTCTCTCTCTCTCTCTCTCTCTCTCTCTCTCTCTCTCTCTCTCTCTCTCCCCAAGAGGAGGTGTCATTCTATTGTCCAGGCTGGCCACACACTTCTAGGTTCAAGTGATCCTCCTGCCTCAGCCTCACAAATAGCTGGGACCATACATAGGGCATACCACCATCTTCAGTTTAGGCAAATATTTAAGGTTCATCTTCAGGGCCAGCCAAATAGCTCAGTGAATTAAAGTGCCTGCAGGCAGATGCAGGGGCTGGGATTTGATCCCCAGGCCTGCCACCGGCCCCACCCCTGGAGCACCCTGAGATGGCAATTGAGACTGGGGGTAGTGGCACATGCCGTAATCCCAGCTGTTGGGAGGCTGTAAACAAATCCAGTCTAGTAATGAGACCCTGAACACCCTGTAGACTCAAAAACAAAGGGCTGGCAAGGTGGCAAGGTGGCTCAGCCGTCTAAGTGCCTGCTTAGGCAAGCTTAGGCAACCACAGGCATTGTGGTTCGATCCCTGACCACATGCTGTGCCAGACCCACCCCCAAGGCAGGTTGAGCTGGCCATAATATATTAAAAAATAAAAAACCATAAAGTTTATCTTCAAATGTACCCAGATGCTGAAGGGAAAAGTTTTTGGTGCTATGAATCTTTAAAATAGAAATGAGTGCCAAAAGTGTTGTTTGAGGCTATGTAATTTCCCAGACTTTAAGACATAGGCTGATGCTGACTGCAGGGTGCCCACATCTGTAATTCCAGCACTCAGGGGGCTAAAGCAGGAGTATTGTTCCAAGGTTAACGCCAACCTGGGCTACATAGTGAATTCGAGCCCAGCCTGAATTACATAGTGAGATCCTGTCTCAAAGAACAAAACAGAACAAAAACACAGTAAACAACAAACAAAAAACAACTAAAAGTAATGAAATGTCTTCCTTTTCTCTCTGCTAGGATCTAGGTGTGCATCACTCATTCTCTCTGCTTCTCTCTGTCTCTGTTTCTCTCTGTCTCTGTTTTCTGTCTCCATTTCTCTCTCTCTCTCCCCCCCTCCCCCTCCCTCTCCCCCTCCCCCTCTCCCT
>PVKN010006546.1:0-28304 GCA_004027915.1 Capromys pilorides
TGCAGACATGATATCTTGTCTAAACACTTTTAGTACAAATCTTTCTTCTCATTGAGCTAAGAGAAAGTAACTATACATAGTCCAATAGTCCATAATAGTAGTGGGTTATCAGTACAACTGGCAATATTAGAGGCAGTTGAATTGAGCCTTTTACAGTTCAGCATATTAATATGGCTATCCTTTTTATACCTCATGGTTAGACTTTTCTGCTGGACGGCTCATGTGGGCCTTTGAATCTGTGCCTTTATATTTAAAGTGTCTTGTAGATAGCCTGTCTTACTTCTACATAAGTGACAGATCTCAAATACATTGCAGTTGAATACCATTTGGAGAGATTTACAAAAGAGGAAAATGCTTTTGCATTCACCTACATTTGCCATTTCTCACCCTGAGTGCTTTTCTTCTGCCTTGAGAATGTCCCTCACCCTTGCTTGTCACATTGTCTGATGGTAAAACATACACTCAGTTTTTCATTGTCTGGGAAAGTGCTGAATTTTGGCTTTTTTTTTAACTTTCATCTGGCTTATAATTCACCAGGCTTTCTCCTCTTATTTTTCCCTCCTTCCTTCCTTTGTTTCTTTCTTTTTATCTCTTTTCTTTCAGCACTTTAAAGAATCCATTCAAATGCTTTCTACTTGCATACTTCCTCACAGAAGTCTGTGATTTCTGGCTTTGTTCCTTTCATACATATGTATAACTCATGAGTTCGCAATGATAGTTTTGATTCAAACATTACTTGACTTCTTTTGTTCTTGTATTTAAAAATTTTTCCTTAAAATCTTACTTCCTAATCACATCAATGTAATTCAACACTACACCAAATAATTTCAAAATAATAGTATCAGTATTTTTATGCTAGGGATGAAACTCAGGGTTTCACTGGCCAAGCACTCATCTGCTAAGCTATACTCTAGCCCAATATTCTTGTTTTTTGCTCTGTTTTCATTTTAAATTTGGTACCAGGAATCAAACTCAGGACCTTGTACTTGACAGGCAGGTGCTTGTGTTGCTGCGCTAAAACTCCAACCCCAGCCCAATAATTTTGATCTCACTCCCAACAAATCAGGCTTCTGAATAAGCATGGGATAACTTTTTACCTGTAGAGTATGTTCCACTAGAACACACAGTGTCACAGCATGCTGTCATGGATCCCTGGATACAACTTTGAGTGTGAGTGTGAGTGTGAAGGTGTTTACGTCATCCACCTGCTCTCTAATTTTCATTTCTTTCAGGTTGTCTTCAAGTCTTAGGGAATCAGCTTTCCTTTTGTTTACAAAACAAAAAATAATTTTGTTAACAAAATGACATTTTGTTTTAATTGCATTTTGTTTTTCAAGTGATGATGCCATTTACTTGATTCCAGAGTTAAAATTCTGTAAGATATACTAAAATATTCTTTATTCCCATCCCTTCCTTGTTACCACTGTTCCCTTTCTGTGCTTATAGACAATAATTTGATTTATTTCTAGTTTAATCTTCCAATGTCCTCTCTGTGTGCACTCACATGCACATACATGTTTTCACACTTGTTCACACTCTAACTCTTATGCAAAGGCTGCATGCCCTATACATTCCTCCTGTCCACTTTATTCCCTCTCTGCCTATACTGCACCAAGTTTTCACAATGTAAAAACATGTATGAACAGTATTGATGGTTCCACTGGGGTCAGAGCTCAGAGATGGGTGACCCAGAGCCCTTGACTGTATGGTGCGTGCTAAATACTCACAAATGACGTTCTTCTCAGGATGTGACACGTTCCTTGCTGACACTTGGTTTGCTTTTCCTGTCAATGCAGATCTGGAAAAACTTGCCATACCTGAAAGCAGTGGTGATATACCAGGAACCTCCTCCCACAAAGATGGCCAACGTGTACACGGTAGGAGGGATTAGGCCCTGGGTGAAGAGGGGCCATCTGGGGCCACTTGCTGATGGTGCTGACCATGTCCTCAACCTGGCTGTAGATGGAGGAACTCATGGAGCTGGGACACCAAGTCCCTGAAGAGACCCTGGACAGCATCATTAAGGCCCAGACACCCAACCAGTGCTGCGCCCTGGTCTACACGTCGGGCACCACCGGGAACCCCAAGGGTGTGATGTTGAGCCAAGACAATGTAGGCTGATGTCCAGACAGATGTCTGGGTGGATTGGATTGACTCTTCTTGTAAAGAAAAGGGGAGAGAACTTAGGGGGGTCCCATCTTGGGGGATTTCAGAACTTCAGACTCCCGCAGGATGGCACCTACTCAGAGTAGCCCCACATCCCAGGGTGACCATGGTGGTGATCACTGCCAGGAATGGAAATGACACTGGGCACACTGTCTGTCCCCAGATCACATGGACAGCGCGGTATGGCAGTCAGGCGGGAGACATCCAGCCGGCCGAGGTCCAGCAGGAGGTGGTGGTCAGCTACCTGCCCCTCAGCCACATTGCTGCACAGATCTATGACCTGTGGACTGGCATCCAGTGGGGGGCCCAGGTGTGCTTTGCAGAGCCTGATGCCCTGAAGGTCAGTGCACCCTGCCATATGGGTATTTGGGGGAGTAGGCCATGCTGGGTGTGGCTTATGCCTGCACCCAGCTGTGCATCTGTGGGTGAATTGACAGAATGAGTCAGCTATCACTGTACAGTTCGTTGGAAATAGCCAAACACACAGGGAAACTGAGGACATGAGACTGAGTTGAATCACAGTGCCTCAAGGATGACCCGTTTAGAGGACCCTCACAAATGGTCACCAGGTGGCTGTAGCTCTCCCCATATCCCAACCTCCTTATTTGAACCACTGAGGAAATCTACCAGAAAGCCCCACTAGTTTCTCTGACCTGGAATCTCACAGCCCAAACAAGGTCACCTGTCTGTTCCTAAAGCAAGCACTGTATGGAAAATAGGGATGTCATGTTAGAGTAGTGAAAGAAGAGTTTTTGCCCTAATAGCTGGAGGGAGACTGAACTGTTTCTAAAGCACTCAGCCCTGAGATACCCAGATAACACCCAGGTCCTATCTACAAAGGGTGAGAGGATAGCAGTGAAGCTCCAGGCAGCGGCATGCAGCCCTCTCCCAGCCTCCATGGGTGTGCCGGGCATACCTGGCCAGGGCAGGGGCCTCCAGAACCTCCTCACCAGGCCTCTCTGTGAGGACAGGGGAGCCTGGTGAACACATTGCGTGAGGTGGAGCCCACATCCCACATGGGTGTGCCACGCGTGTGGGAGAAGATCATGGAACGCATTCAGGAGGTGGCTGCGCAAGCTGGCTTTATCCGGCGCAAGATGCTGCTATGGGCCATGTCAGTGATGTTGGAGCAGAATCTCACCTGCCCCAGTAGGTAAGGCACCTGGGGGTGAGAGATGGGGGCAGCTGGGGCACAGTTCCTATTGGGGTACCTGTTCTGGCCCTGTGAGAGGTCCTGTCCACAGCTGTCCATGTCTACACTCACCACAGCCCAGCAAGGACCTTGGCATCTTTGGTTCAGGCTGGGAGGTTCAATCACTTCCTCAGGAGGGGGGATGCAGCTCCCCAGAGTAGCCCTGAAGCCTCCCATTGGTCCTGCTCTCTGTGTGGCTGAGGTGACTAGGTTTCTACCTTCTCAGCCCTCCTGACTCTCACACTATGGCTCCATCTCTCCCTGCCCCTTTTGAATGTTTGTCAAGTTCTCACCCAGTGCTGGGGGGCTCAGTGATCTGGACGGGCTTCAATTGTGAAACAGTTTCTGTGACCAGACTGTGAAACAACATCCTGTTTCATGAATCATGGAGGCATCTACACCTCCAGCTTCACGCACACAAAGTGAAGAGCGAATATGTGTAAACGTAGTGCTTGCAGGCTTCAAATGGGATCACAAGTGTGTGTCTATGTGAGTCCATGGATACACGGACTCCCCCATGTGTCTGCATGTGTGTATGGCATGTGTACAATTTGCATGCATCTGTGCACGGCTAGATCTGCCTGGCTCTCTGGCTCATGGCACACTTTCTCACAATCAAGTACATGCACACCAATGTTTACACGCATGTTCATGGCACCAACTAATCAGAACAGACAACTAGGATGGGTGTGGCTCAGTGGTACAGCACACAGTCACCATGAGCAAGACTTGGGTTCAAGTTCCAGCACCAAAAACCAAAAGCATAGAATTCCAAATTAGCTGTGCCAGGGCATCCCACAGAGCACCCACTCTTCTTGTGTTTTCTTCCTTCTGTGGCCCACTCTCCTTTCCCACAGTGATCTGAAGCCCTTCACAGCTAGGCTGGCAGATTACCTGGTGCTGGCCAGGGTCCGCCAGGCACTGGGCTTTGCCAAGTGCCAGAAGAACTTCTATGGGGCAGCCCCCATGACGGCTGAGACACAGCGCTTCTTCCTGGGCCTCAATATCCGTCTGTATGCAGGTTATGGCCTCACCGAGACCACAGGCCCCCACTTCATGTCCAATCCCTACAACTACCGGCTGTACAGGTAAGGCATGGCTTGCACACCCTGCTGATACCCCTACTTCTCTGTCCACACAGCAAACATGTTCTTGGGGCTATGGGCCACCAAGTTCCAACCATGATCCCAAGCCAAGTTTCTGCTCAGCCTCCTGGGTGGTCTTCTGTACGTGAGGCATGGCTGAAAGGGCCTTAACACCCCAGGTACCCTGCACTGACCTCTACAAAAGGGTGACCCAGGAGGCTGATGGCTGGGTTGCAGTTGGGGTGGGCTTGAGAAGACAGGGCCAGCCTTCTAGGAGGTCAAGAAGAATAGGTTCTGGATGTGACTTGCAGCTTCATCTGCTCTGTTTCGGTTCTTTTCTCTGTGCCAGCCCATCCGGGGCCCCATGTGTTGTCATTCACATTTCATCCATTTCTTGATTCATTCAGTCACCAAGAAACCTTTAATCCCACCTTTCTACTCTAAGTTCCCTCTTAAATACAGAAACCCTAGGAAAGGATCCCTGGATCTCCATGAAGACTGAGAGGTTGGGAACCTGGGGTCCCCAGAGCAGCTGATCTCAGGCACCCTTCTCCCCCCACCCTTCATCCCAGCTCAGGAAAGTTGGTGCCCGGCTGCTTGGTAAAGCTGGTCAACCAAGATGCAGAGGGTACTGGTGAGATCTGCCTATGGGGCCGCACAATCTTCATGGGCTACCTGAACATGGAGGACAAGACATGCGAAGCCATTGACTCTGAGGGCTGGCTACACACGGGTGACACAGGCCACCTAGACCAGGATGGCTTCCTCTACATCACAGGGCGCCTCAAAGGTAAGTTCCAGGAGGGGTCCATTTCCACCACAGTGGCACCCAAAACCAGAGCACAGTCTTTCAGGGTACCACTCACCTCACTGAGCCCACTCCTTGCAGGCAGGAGCTGTCTTCACCCCTACTGAGGACACACGGAGGTAAAGTGGCTCACTGAGATCACTCAGCTTGTGGCTTGTGGGAATGGGAGTCACACCCCATAGAGAAACAAGGAAGGGTGTCCTGGAAGATCCAGGGCATAAACATGAGGTTTCTCTGCAGGCACAGGCAAGGTAGAGGACATGAACTGGACACAGAGTTTAGAATAAAGCATGAAACTTCAAGGACATTTCCCAGAGAGAAAGGGAAACAAGATGAGGAGACCCTGAGGAAAAAATGTCTTGTTTCTTTACACAAGAGAGTGTAACATGGGTGCATGTGTATACATAGGTGCTCACACGCACACAACACACACATTTCACAGAAGAAACTGAATCTTTGCAAGTGGATACACAACTTTCTGGAAGTCACTCAAGTATGTGTTCCATCAGGTTCAGGTTCTAAGTGATGGACTCTGGGGAAGGACAGGGCATCCCTTATTTGGGCCTTAGGTTATGCAGGCCCAGGAGCTCTGGATGGTGAGAGCCAGTGTTGCCACATGCGCCACCTGGTGTTGATTTTTTGAAACAAGTGAATGATTCCATTTCTTTTTTTTTCTCTATTATTTTTATTTTTTAATTTTTATAAGAAAAAATAACAATAAGATAGTTTCAAAACACATTAGTAGCACAGCCACAATAATTAATGTAATACATTTTCTGTCTTCATAGTAGTTGCTCAGAGTACAAGATGCAGACATAACTTTTCTTTTTTTTAAAAAGTTTATTTTATTTTGTTGAACCACATTACATATTTGTTTGTGTCTTGGCCGGCTCGGCCTTCCCTGGGGGATGGGGGGCGGCGCAGTACATGGGGCCTGGGATCGAGCCATGGTCCCTGCGCGGTGGCCTAAACTTCCCGAGGCACGCGCTTTAGACCGCTAAGCCATCTCACCAGCCCAGACATAACTTTTCTAAATACTATTAGTACAAATATTTCTTCTCATTGAATTAAGAGAAAGTAGTTGTATGTATATTCCAATAACCCATAATTGTAGTGGGTTATCAGCAGAACAAGCAATGCCAGAAGCTGTTGACTTGAGCCTTTTACAGCTCAGCATATTAATATGGCTTTGCCTTTTATACTTCATGGTTAAACTTTTCTGCTGGATGGTTAAGACCAAGTTAAAGCAAGACCAATATAACAAAAAAAATGTAACTTTTGTATCTGACAAGGTCAGTCAAATCCCCTCAGGAGACCTCCTTTCCTCAGGAGGTGAAAGTAGCTAGAAAAAATAATTCAACCAGAGTTGGCCCTATTTTTAGAAATAGGGTGGAAACATCTTCACCAAATGCATATTCAGTTGGCTGAATTTTTTTTCTGGAAAAGACCATCATGTTCCCATGTTCCTACAGTGCTATCTCATGCTTTATCAAGTCTTTGTCTAGGAGAGATATGTCTTTGAATTCTTGTTCCATTGATCTATTTTCCGGCCCTTGCACAACACCCCAACACCCCAGGGTGCCCCCCCCCTCTCTTAGAGACAGGGTCTTGCTCTGTAGTTCAGGCTAGCCTTGACCTCACTTTGTAGCCCAGGCTGATGTCAAACTCACATCAATCCTCCTGCTCAGCAGGAGTGCTGGGATTAGACCTACCATGCCTGGCTATTAGGGGGGCTCTTATTTTCTGCAGCTTTATGGTAAGGCTGCTGTTACAGTCCCAGGCCCAGTGTGTCCTAAAACCTTGACTATTTGGGACCTGGCCAAGATCCCCATCTGCTTGTATGAGGGGAATGGTGAAAGGATTAACAAATAGTGCACAAATTTAGTAATGCATGAAGAGAGGCTGGGAGGTCAGTGCCTCAGGATGATCAGAGACCAAGACACTGCAAGCCAGCCACTGTCTATTGGGGGGGTGTATTGTGATAGGAGAGATTAAAGGAAGACTCAAGGTCCATGACTTAGTGGGCAATAACAGAGAACTTGAGATGACTCAAGAGAGTGGAAATGATCTTAGGCTAAGAAGGATCCTGCCCTGGACTGTTTTTCAGTCTTAGTAGTCTTAATTCTAGTCTTAGTGGGTGAGAGAAGATGGCCCATCCCTAAAGAGATAATGGGAAATCTCAAAAAGGTGATACCAAAAATCCCAAACCTCCACTGATCCCTTAAGGAAGTATGCAAAATTAGCCATTTGTGGTCCTCAATACTTGATCTGAGACCATCCCCAGCCCCAGGGAAGATTCAGGTGCTAGTCTGTTGTCTCTCTTACACATTATCTGCAAACCCAAAGCCTGTGTGTCTGCTCACACTCACCTCTGCCAGCCAAACCCTCTCCTACCCAGCATCCACTGGGGCTCATACCCCTGCCTCATGGTGTCTATTCACCCTTTGTCTTGCTGCCCCATGGTGGCACGGAGCCAGACAGGGGGCACCAGTGAGTTTTGTTGATGAGGGTGGGATATAGTCTCATTCCAATCAGCTGGACCATCTTCACAGACTTTTCATTCAAAGACCAGTTAGTGCATTGAGCGCTTTGCACACAGAGACTCAACTTTTTTTTTTTTTTTTAATTTTGTGATAGTCCTTGTTGGCAGCACATGATTACCTTTACCCAAGGGTGTTGGTACATGTCTATAAAACATCTCAGCTCCTGGCATATCCTCTGCCCTACCCTCCCTCTGTCAGGATGAAAGGTGACCCATGAGTGATAGAAAGGAGCTATGAGAAAAGCTCAAAGAGGCAGAAGTTGGTGTGGATGGAGGGGTGGAGGAGTGGATAGTGCAGAATAGGCTGTGGGTAGATGGCAAGAAGAGAGGCCACACCTGTAGGAAAAACACCAGCACCATAAGAGAAACTCGGATGGGGGTTCTGGAACTGGACTAACTTTAAACCTTAGCTCTACTACTTTCTCATGTGTGATCTTGGACATTGCTGATCCTGTGCCTCAGTTTCCTCAACTAAAAATAATAAGAGAGCTGACTTGTTCTTTTTTCTCAAGAGTGAATTATAGCCCTGGGCATGGTGTGAAAGCTTTGTGAGTAGGTGGTTGGGGTCTATATCAGAAGCAACACCTGCAACAGGGGTGGAAAGGCACTGCAGAATGAGCAAGGCCAGATATCTGGGTGGCAGTGTTCTCAGGGGCACCCCAGTCCCTGTGAATGTGAGATACCTGCCCTGGGTACAAGCTGGGGATGAGGTCGGGCCCTGCTCAGCCAGTACCCAGTCTACACCCAGTGGGATGGGCCTTGCTTCTCCAGAGCTGATCATCACAGCTGGTGGGGAGAATGTGCCCCCCGTGCCGATTGAGGAAGCTGTGAAGACGGAGCTGCCCATCATCAGCAATGCCATGCTGATCGGCGACCAGAGAAAGTTCTTGTCCATGCTGCTTACCTTGAAGGTGTGTGGGGTGCTGGGCCTAAGGGAGCGGGGGTGGGGGATGCAGTCTGACAGTCTGACAGAAAACCTGCAACCCAGGCCCATCTGGCTTGATTCTGAGCAGTTACAGCACACAGAAAGTCAGGCCAACAGGTCACTGAGGCAAGCTCTCCCCTACCCTCCAGCAAGAACTCAGGTCCTGCTGTTACAGACAGGCAGGAGCAAGTCTCCCTCTTCCAGGTGATGCTGCCACTGACTGAAGGCTCAATACAGTGGCACTGTTCATTCTAGGGCGTTCCCTGAAACAGCCCATCACTGTCTGCTTCCTGCAGAGTGGGGCCAGTGCTCAGCTATCTTCTGGCTTTTCAGTGCACGTTGGACCCAGACACCTCTAACCCAACAGACAACCTGACAGAGCAAGCTGTGGAGTTCTGCCAGAGGGTGGGAAGCAGAGCCAGCACTGTGTCTGAGATCGTGAGCCAGCGGGATGAAGCTGTGTACCAGGCCATTGAAGAGGGGATCCGGAGGGTCAATGCAAATGCAGCTGCCCGGCCCTATCACATACAGAAGTGGGCCATTCTTGAGAGAGATTTCTCCATCTCAGGAGGAGAGTTGGGTAGGTTCCGCTATCCTGGGGGCTGTGGGAAGCAGAGGCCACACAGTGCCAGGCAGGAGTCCACAAGAAAACAGTCATAGCTGGCAAAGGTCTGGGATGGGGCTTTATATGACAGTCACAATATGTCTTTCTGTGGGAGGACAGGGATTACTGTGGTTGTGCAGAGCCTGGGGAACATACAGTCGACCTTGTGTGGCTATGGGTTCCACACAGCTGGATACAATGAAATCTACATGGAAACTATTGGGGAAAAATGTTCCTCCTGTACTGAGCACGTAGACCATATTCTTGTATGTATTCCTTAAACAGCACAATGAGTAACTATTTATATAGCATTTCCATTGTGTCGGTGATAGGTATTGCTGCTTTATGTAGGCCAGTGAGTATATAGGCTTTGATGTCCATAGTGGAAGATCCTGGAACAAATTCTCCAGGAATTGGATATGTGCCAGGACTTAATTTGAATATAGCCCTTGGTTTTGTCTTAACTGTAAGACAGTTGTTCCTTTCAAATCCCAGTGGACCCACAAGGCAACGCCTGAACCTGCTGGTGTTCAGACTGGTGTTGCCTGGCTGCAGGGGACACTGCTATCACCTGCAGTCAGCTCATGTAATAGGTTAGGGATGCCACTGTCTGGAACATAATGAAGGGCCAAAGAAGCCTGAGGCATATCCTTAGCTGGCCAGAGGAAGCTGCTCCTGACTATGGGATCGTGGGTGCTCATGGCACATGGCACCTCTCAAAGCCAGCATGGCTAAACTCAGTAATGCTAACCTCAGCAACATTGAGTGCTGGTTGGGAGGCCTCTACATCTCGCTGTTTGGGGCTGACAAAATGAATACGAGGCCAAGCAGATGCAAGATGTCCTCCCTCAACAGATGCTGATGCTGAAGCTTCCAATTACAGTCAGGGATGGCACAGTCTACCTGGGATCTCAGCCACGCAGGTGGGAAAAATCAAAGCTGAGAAAAACTGAGGGGAAGGTCTCATTAACACCTTGACAGGAGCTCTACACTCCATCACAGTCCACTAAAGCTGTCATTAACACACACAGGCCATTGGAGTGTTAGGCATCTGTTGACATGTTAACAATCATCCCTTAGTGGGTTGTTGTCTTCATTTCAGTGGGCCTGTGGTTCTGGCTGGAGTCTCCTAAAGTCAGTGTGGGCCAGGGGCCATCACCCAGAACTGGAGGCCGCAGTGCCTCTGTTATGTGATTGTAGGTGTCTCAGCAAGGATGCTGGCTCTGAGACAGACCTATTCTGGCCAAGGGAAGGGGCCTCTCCGCGGACCACCAATACTACCACATAACATGGCAGCATGTTGGTCCCAGGGAGATGACGTTCAAGAGCCTAAGGCAAAACCTGAGGGAGTGTTTATTTCTATTTTTGGACTAGTTTACAGGTCCTCCATTTCACATGCACAAAAGACCACCAGCCTTACAATGAAATGATAATAATAATTATTGGGCCGGCAAGATGGCTCAGCAGTCTAAAGTGCCTGCTTAGGAAAGCTTAGGCAACCACAGGGACCACAGTTCAATCCCTGGCACTACATGCTGTGCCAGCCCTATCCCGAGGGCAGGCTGAGCCAGCCATAATGCAAAAATAAATAAATACATACATGCATACATAACTAAATAATAATAATAATTATCATTATTATTATTACTACTACTATTATTATTCTGGTTTGGAGATTGAACTCAGGACCTTGTACTTGCCAGGCAGGTGCTTATGCCACTGAGCTATCTTCCTGGTGAAAATATTTTTTTTAATGAACCTGTATTAATGTACAGACCTTTCCTTGCCATTATTCCTTAAACAGTGCATTTATTCACTCAGCATTTATTTGGCATTGTAAGTAATCTACAGATTATTTAAAGAATATGGAACAGATAAATGAATGAATGAATGAATGAATGAATGAATGAATGAATGAATGAATGAAGCAAGCGTTCGGGAAAAGCTGGGCATGGTGGTGAATATCTATAACCACAGCACCTTAGGATGGTAAGGCAGGATGATCATAAGTTTTAGCCCAGCTTGAGCCACTTATCAGTTTAGTAAAATCCTGTCTTAAAATACTAAAAAAAAAAATAAAAAAATTGAGGGAAGTAAGGATATACCTGTGTCTTGGTTCACAAACTCAATTCTTTCCACAATTCTGGTCACCAGCCAAATTGAACAAGAACTGAATCAAGGTCAATATTGAATCTAACCATAGAATTAAGTTTGTGCACCAACACACCGCTGTAGCTCTCTGAGGCCCAGGTTCAATCTCTAGTACCAGTGTGGGGAGAATAGAGGTGTGTCTGGGTTATACACAAATATTATACCATTTATTTTTTATAAAGAAGGAAGAATATATTGAGAGAAAGAAAGCTTCTAAGAGAGACAGAAGGGGTCCAAAAAGTGAAATGCCCCTTCTTTGCCATTTCATGTAAAGGTTTGAGTACTTTCAAATTTAGGGATCCACTGGGAAGCAATCCTAGTGCATCGTGAGAGATAAATCTATTCTTTTTTTTTTTTTTTTTTTTTTTTTGTGGTACCAGGGATTGAACTTAGGACCTTGTACTTGCCAGGCAAGCACTTATTCCATTGAGCTATCTCCCTGGCCCAATAAGCATATTAATTAAAGAGACAGAATCCAAGTGAGTGGAGGGCTAGGGACAGGCACAGGTTACAGGCAGGACAGCTGTGGTTCGCGCTGCCTCCCCATTCACTGGGAAGAAACTACAGTCATTTCTGACCTATTCATTGTTGTTGGCCATCAACCAGCGCTGGTCACCACAGGAGCCTCCTCAGGGTATGATGCCCAGAGGCTTGGGTCTGAGAGGCTGGCCCCTCACTTTGCCATCCTGCCCTGGCCCACTGCTGAATCTGCCTCTGTGCCCCGTACCTCTCAATCTGCAGAGCCTACGCCTCACTTGCTTTTTCTCATTTCTCTTTTAGGTCCCACCATGAAACTCAAGCGGCTCATAGTCCTAGAGAAGTACAAAGATATCATTGATTCCTTTTACCAAGAACAAAAGAACTCGGGCCAGCCGTGTGGTTCTCATTGAGTACAAAGGCAGTCTCTTGTCTGTGAGGGGCATCTCTGAGCTCCGGGTTCTCCCATGTGGCCACAGGAACTCAGGCAAGAGTGTCTGGCCTCCCGGCCAGGGTTGACTCCAAACATCTACAACTCCGAGAAGCTCCACATGCGGGTAGTTGGAATTCTGCTTAAGTGTTCAGGTGATAAAATCAACTCTCCTTTCATACCTGAAGGGTTGATACTGCTCAGCCCTAACTCCAGGGAGACCTAACAAGCCATAGCTCATCAGCTCACCAGAGGCAAGGGTGGGGGTGGGGAATCCTCTTACTAGTTCATGCTGCAGGTAAAGCCCTCTAGCTTACTTAATGGCCAGATTTACTCTGGAATTTTTTTGGACACTACTTAATAAAATTGCTGCTGCCATATGACTGTATTTAATGTGTAATATTAATATTAAATGTTTAACAGAACTGTCAACAAGTACCTGGTTTTTGTCAGTCGAACAAGCAGGGCACAGAGTAGTATTTAACCACTGGGACAGTGCGACAGTGGGATAGGTATGAGTGACCATTTTCAGTTAAGTGCTAGGCAGGATAGGTCAGTGGGGTGATGTAGTTAACTAAGTCCATTGTGGCAAGCACACATTACCTCCAGGTCATGCTCATCCTCTATCCACTGAGTGATCATTTTTAGCAAAAGCTGAGCCAACTGCTGCAAGGCACCTGACCAGGAAAGGCAGAAGAAGGTTGTTTTGGAATTCTTTATTTCTGTGAACCAAGAGCCACTGGTAATTAGCACAATCTAATAAAACAAAGGAAGCCACAGCACAAACAAAAATAAAGTACACATAAGTATTGCTGGTCTGGTTACAAGCTTCAAAACTGACCCACACGAGGGCATCTGTTAAGAAATCCCCTTGTGGTCTGAGGACATTATACAAAGCCACAGGCTGGCAAATTGACAAGGGCAAGGGAAGACATCTTGCTTTTGGGGCAAAAGTGTGGCTGCTCATGCTGCAGCCAGGCAAGGGTGTGGGAAGAAGGGGGCTGAAGGTCACAGGCTGACAAGACCCAGCTGCATGTGAACTGTTTCATGAGTCTGCTCCTTCTCTGCAATGGCATCTTAGGCAGAGGGCAGGGACTCACTGAAGGGTACAGGGATGCGTGAGACTTAAAGGGACAGCTGATGAGGTGTGAAGTCAATAGCCAGCCAACAGCCAGCACCATGGTTCCTCAACTGCAGCTCAAACACCAGGCCCTGAGCAACTTAGGAGTAGCAGTGAGTGGAGCCAACTCCCTGCATGGATGATGGGGGAGGAGGGTAATGAGCTCAGGTGGGACAGGCCTGGGGGCCTTGGTGACATAATGACAGTGCATCCAGGGAGGTGGCACCACCCATGGCTTCCCTAGAAGTCATGGAGTGTTGAACCTAGGAGTAAAATCATCAAATACATGATACATGTGGGACTTTGTACGCAATATATTATCCATATCTTAACAAAATTGTATCACTCATTGTTTCTTGGATCTGAAATTTTTATTCATAATAATTCATGTAAAGGAAGCATCTGCCTTTATTTTTTATATCACTAGGAAATATACCATTTTTGCTGTTTTAGATGTGCACTTTCCCAGGAAATTTCTCCTGTGCCCATTTAGCTTTATAAGAATGTCATCTTGTGCTATTATGTCAATGTCCTGTTTTATTTCTATTATGTTTCTCATAAACCAAACAAAGACAGGACTTTTGTTTAAAAAGTTATATGTTTTCTCTTATCAATTCTGTATCATATAATATTTACAGCTGAGAAAAAATTATTTAAACTAAAGTGTAAAACGGTTAACAATAGCAAATGATACAGTCCACTTAGAGTTTATAAAACAATGTTTACCAGATAGACATTTAATAAATAAAATAAGCACTTGGAAAAGGTCCTTTTGAAAGCAGGTCAGGGACATCTCCTGCATCCTTTGCACAGTTTGGTTAAAAAAGGCCAGAATGTAAAATGCGCTGTCAAGAAACAAGCAAACCAAACGCACACAGAATGGTAGATGCCTACAGATAGGTTTACGAGGTGGCGTCCCTTAGGGTTGCAGCATACACCACTGGTGACCTATTAATCTAAATCTTTCACCCGGCGACAGATTTCTTCTGTGAAGTCTGAGCACTTCGAACTGCCTCCCAAATCTTTCGTTAAGCTCTGAGAAAAGGAAACAGGAAGAACAGATAAGGACCCACACCCTGAACTACAACAAGGAAATTATCACTCAAAGCCTCCGGTGAGGTATAAACTGAGCAAGGAGCTTGCCCTCTCCAACTTGCATTTAGCCTCCGGTGAGGTATAAACTGAGCAAGAAGCCTGCCCTCTCCAACTTGAATTTAGCCCCCTCTTTTCAGAGTTAGGCCCCCATACACCATCTACTCCCCAGGAGGACCATGAGACCTCATTACAGGGGATCCATAAAAACACTTAGAAATAGATGCTCCTACTAAAAGTCAGTACCAACATTTCTCCTTTGTTCAGACGTAAGTGCCTAATAAAATTATGACTATGCATATCTAAATAAAAGAAAAACTAAACAAGGTGTTTTCCAAAGTCCATGGGATTTTTTTTTTTTTTGCTAAGGTTGCATCTGGGGATCAAACTGCCATCCCCTGTGCCTGACTGAGATTGCCCATGCAGGTGCTTACACCATTCTGCTAACCTGAAAGCCCTCTTCTGTGGGAAATTTTTGAAGCCTAAAAAGCTTAAGACTATTTTTAGAGGCTAGAAAACAAATGCAAGGGTTATGGATATAGCTCATTGGCGCAGTATCTATTGGCAAGTGCAAGCTCCTGAATTTGATTCCCAATAAAAAAGAAAATACCAAAAAATACTTGAGTGATTGGGGCGGGGGAGATAGCTTTGTGGCACAAGTGCTTGCCTGGCAAGTACAAGGTCATGAGTTCAAAATCCCGGTCCCATAAAAAAAAAAAAAAAAAGACAAAGAAAGAGAAGAAAAAATTACTTAAGTAACTGTGCCTACAAGAGGAAGTCTCCCACACAGTCTGTCTTCTACCAGCTAACTCTTTACTGCAAACAGGCCTCAATATATTTCTCTTGCCAGGGATTACACCTGTAATCCCAGCACTTGAGAGGCTGAGGTAGGAGGATCATAGTGAGTTTAAGGCCAGCCTGAATAGCACACAGTCTTATAGTCTGTCTTAAAAAAAAAAAAAAAAAAAAAATCATGTGTGTGTATGTCTATGTGTGTGTGTTTTATCTACATCCTGCAAAATTAAAGTCTACTGTGTAACTTGGGTATCCCTGCTGGACTCTAGGATATATTTTTTCAAAGCTTCAGAATAAAAGGAAAATCAATGTTCCCTAAAGTTACTGTCAAACTGTTAAAAACAAGCTTGGGGGCCAGGGAGATAACTCAGTAGAATAAATGCTTGCCTGGCAAGTGCAGGGTCCTGAATTTCATCCCTGATACTGCAAAAAACAAACAAACAAAAACAAGCTTGGAAGAGGCACGGTTGCTCAGTTGCACTTGCACCTGGCAAGTCCAAGGTCCCAGGGTTCGATTAGCAGTACAAAAAGACAAATAAACAAAATTACCACATCAAAAATAAGCTTGGGGCTGCAGGTGTAATCAGTGGATAAGCACTTGTTAGCTTGCAAGAGGACCACTGTGCCATCCTCCCCAACAACAAAACAGACAAAAGCTTGGCCTCCTAGTATTTTGGTTATAAGGAGGAATCTCAAATTATAGCATCTTTATCAAGGTGTCAGCTTTGGAGAAACTCTGCTAAGGTGAGGTCTCAACAAGCTGGGCATGGCAGCACACAGGCTGAGGCTGAGGAGGCTGGGTCCAGCCTGGGTAATTTAGTGACTGCCTTACCTAAAAACATAACAACAACAACAACAACAAAGCTAAGGAGGTAGCTTAGTGCAACAATCCTGGGTTCCATCACCAGTATTACACAAAAACAGAAGAGAGACTGGCCAAAACTGTAGACAACAGGACAGCTGGGCTTAGCTGCCTCTTCTTCCTGCTGTCCATGATTCTGCCAGTGCTCCTTGGGTCTTTCCTGTAAATACCCAGCCCTGACCTGAGCAGATGCACACGAGTGCACAAGCTTCTTGAGGCTCATGCAAGGTGTCTACACCAAGAATCTCTGCCATCGATTTATCCCACTCTCCTGAGGATTCTCACCCTCTCCCTTCAGACAACACGGAGGGGATGCACCCACCACACACAGACTAAGGTTGATACCTTTCCATCCTTGATTGTAGCGAAGCATGCAGCCTCAATCCTTGCAGCATGGTCGAAAAGCCCCATATGCCGCAGCATCATTACTGCACTGAGCAGGAGGGCAGTGGGGTTGGCCATGTCCTTGCCTGCAATGTCAGGTGCTGTCCCATGAACCTGCATGGCAGAAAGGCAGCATCAGCGGTAAGGAGACCAGGGCTAGAGCCCTCAGTAGGTGGTGAACGCTGGCCCTGGGCTCCCCATCACCTCCCTTACACCCCCACAAAGGTGTGTGTGTGCTGATGGTGCTGTATGTAATTTGCACAGACCTTGGGAAATAAAGCCTGCATAAATTCAAAACTAAATTTTTTAAAGAGCAAAAATATAGAACAATCTTTTTCCACTTTTGGTAAAAATATAAAGAAGGAAGATTACATGATGACTGTCTGGAGAAAAATGAACAAATGAAGGTTACCTATAAAAATATGCATCATTCTTTTGACAATCTAAAATAGCCAAGAGCCTGGCGTGGTGGCGCACATCTATAATCCCAGCACTTGGGAGGCTGAGGCAGGAGGATTGGTGTGAGCTTGAGACCAGCCTGGGCTACAAAAGTGAGCTCAAGGCCAGCCTAAACTGCATAACAAGACCCTGTCTCAAAAAGACAAAAATAAATAAATAAATAAATAAATAAACAAATAAATAGGCCAAGTTGAGCCCTAAGGGTACACGGAGCCCCCACTGCATCCCTCCTCTTCCAACCTAAGTTCAACTTGGTTGTCTGGGTCCCTTACCGACTCGAAGATGGCCACCCCGTTGGCTCCAATGTTGCCACTTGGAGTCACGCCAAGACCACCAATCAGTCCAGCACACAGGTCACTGGAGGCGGAAAAGCATTTCAATTGATTTTTAGAACAGGAAAACATCACACCTGGCATTCAGACTTTATTTTAAAATACCGTGCTCCACTAACAGGAAGCAGGGTTTCCTGAGAAGTGGCTGCCTTTCAGAACATGAAGATGAGCCTATAATATCTCACTGTGTCAGACAGCAAGGCAAGTTCAGAGAAGGGGAGGCTGAGAACACTGGAACCAGGAGCCATGGGGAAAGGAGCCCGGCCCAGCTGGCCTAGCTGGCCCAGTTGGCTCAGCTGGCTCACCCAAGGGACACAGCCATGAACAAATGGAACACCTAGGCCCAAATGACATGGCTAAGTGAACAGACCCAGAGGAAGGGCAAGCCCATCCTCCCAACAGGGTGTGAACCCCTAATGCAGAAGGGACGATGGCCTGGACAATCACATCTGGTAAACATGAGTGGGTAAATGTTGAGAGGTGGCAAACCCAGAGGCTGAGTTCAGGGATTCTTTGTGCCATTCTTACAACTTTTCTGGAAGCCTGAAAGTCAGTCCAAAGTTACTGGGGATGGGCTCAGTGACATGGCTCATACTTAGCATGGGTGAAGCCCTAGGTTTGACCCCCAACACTTCAAAAAATAGTAAGCAAAAAATTAGTTAGGGCCAGCCAGATAGCTCAGTGGACTAAAGTGCTTGCTTAGGAAGAGCGCAGCAGCTCAGCTGGGATTGGATCCCTGGTGTGCCATGCCAGCCCCGCCCCTGGGGCAAGCTGAGATAGCAATTGAGACTGGGTGCAGTAGTGTGCACCTGTAATTTCAGCACTTGAGGCTGAAAACAGGAGAATCACTATGACTCTGATCTACATAGTGAGACTCCGTCCTATATACATTAAAGAAAATTGTTCATTGATCGACCCAGTTATATATAACACAATGTACTGAAATCAGAGCCAGCCAAGCGTTAAAACACTTGAGAAAAGCAGGTGTGATGGCACATGCCTGTAATCCCAGCACTTTGGCAGGCTGTTGGGTCTCACCTGGGACCCTGTACCAAAATTTTAAAAAACAGGAAAGGGCTAGGAAGTAGCTCAGTGTGAAGGTCTGGACAAAAAGTATGAAAAATGAAAAGAGCCAACTAACGAGGAGGTAGCAATAGCTCAGTGCTGATGTGGTAAGTAAAGAACTGGCCCTCAACACTATTACTGGTGCCCTCATCTGAATTGTTTGACTTTAGCTCACATCTGATGAAAAAGTTGTATTATTTATTTATTTATTTTTGTCTTTTTGAGACAGGATCTTGCTATGCAGTTCAAGCTGGCCTTGAGCTCACTTTTGTAGGCCAGGCTGGTCTTGAACTCACACTGATCCTCCTGCCTCAGCCTCCGAAGTGCTGGGATTACAGATGTGTGCTACCATGCCCGGCCTTATTTTATAAGAAGTTGAAAATGTTAAGCCAAAATTTATTTAGGGGCCTGTAAATCAACCAGAAACCAAAAATAAAAAGGATATAGTTGACAGATGTGGTGGCACAAGCCTATAATCCCAGCACTCTGGAAGCTGATGCAGGAGGATCCCTGCAAGTTTAAGGCCAGCCAGCAATACATGGTAAGAGCTTGTCCCAAACCAAAAATTAAAAGGGTATAGTCAAACTCACCTAAGAATGTCTCCATACAAATTTGGCATCACAAGAACATCAAACTGGGATGGATCTTGTACCATCTACAAGGAACACAACCAAAAACTGTAACTGCACACACAGTGTTTAACACAGAAGGTAGCAGATAAGTATGAAAATGTACTCACATTCAAACACACTGTGTCAAGGTACATCTCATTAAATTTAATATCTTTGCAATTTTCAGCAACTTCCCTGCATTTTTGCAGAAAAAGTCCATCTGACATTCTCCTGTATTTAAGAAAGAAGACAGCCAAATCAAAGTTGTGCAAGAAATCCAAGTTCCAAAAGTAACAATGTCTGATTTCAATTAAAGTAATTAATAAATAAATAAATAAATAAATAAATAAATAAATAAAGTAAAATTCTTCCCTTTTCTTGAAACAGGATTTCATTATGTAATGTGGGCTGGCCTTGAACTCACTATGTATCCCAAGCTGGTTTTGAACTCATATAGATCCTCCTGCCTCAGCTTTCTGAGTGCCAGGATTACCAGGATTATAGGTGTGTACCAGCAGGCCTAGCTCGACAAAAGCTATTTCTTAGGTAGTTAATAAAACAGAAAATATCTTGAGATTCTTCTGGAAGCACAAAAGAATAAAGACATAAAATACAAAGTTTGACCATAACAGAGAAGACTAGATTTTTATAGTACTACCCAGCAAAAACCAAGAAATACTCAGTAATATTACTAAACATGACTTGAAGGGTTATCCCCCTTCTATTACTTAAATGGTTTTAGTATTTTACATGGTCAATCCTTTTCTAAGGTTAGTTGTTTCTTTATAAATTTAAAGAGTTTTATTCAGCTGTGTGTGACAACAATGTGGCCTTGGGACACAGCAGATGGTGCAGGCACCACTGAAGTCCTGACTGCAGCCATGGGGACATAAGACTCTTTCTTCCTCCTTTTTGCCAACCCTCAGGCCTCCCTTAGCTCCTGGGACCCAGCCACCACCCCTCTGCATTGGTCTGCCATCACCTAGCATGGTAGAGCAGGAGCAGTGGCACTGCCTCAGGACTCACATGATGTTGGCCTTGTGCACAGCTGTGACGTTGCTCCGGTGGTTGTTCCGTGCGTACTCAAAGGCGAACTCGGCGATGCGCTTGCTCGCCTCCTCAGTGATGAGCTTGATGCTCTGCACAACTCCGTCCACGATCTAAAAAAGACAGAGTCCTGCCCTGCTCAGAGAGTGTGGCCACAACCATGGAAGTTAGCGGACAGTGTAGACCACATCACTGTGACATGCTAGTATGGCCCATGGCACACGATGTGGCTACCAGGTGTTAACCTTGGCCTCTAGAGCAGGTGTAATAAACTTTGCAGTGCAGAAGATGAAAAACAAGGCCCAGAGATGGATGCCTGCCCCAGGGCACATCTGTGAAGTGGGCAGAGTCTTGGGCCTGTGCTCTGAACCACCAGGCCCTGTTCTTCCCCCATCTCAATTGTCAGGTGCAGATTGAGCCAGAGAAACAAAGAGGTAACACTAACCCATCTTTGGGAGTTGTGGTTTGTATCTATATGTCCCCCGAGTGCCTCACGTGGTCTTGCTGAGGCTTTCAGAAGTGGCTGGGTTTATGCTGCTAGGATCAAGGATGTGATGTTGTGACTATTTCAGGGGCACTGGGTTGAAGGATGTCCCTCCTTGTGTGTGAGTGCTTGCTACCCACTCTAAGGGTGGGGAGCCCAATAGCATAGAAGGGACAGAAAGAGGGTTCCTGCTTGTCACTTGTAGTTTGCTGCCTTCTGGCTGCCATGGACTATTTCTCCTCCTTAATGCCCCTCTCTGCCTTGGAGCCAGCCAACTATGAACTGAAACTTCTACAAACTGTGAGCCAAATAAACCTCTTCTCCTTTAACTTTGGGCATCAAGTATTTTGTCTCAGCAACAAGAAAAGTAACTAAGACAGAAGATATGCTTATGTGAAAATGTAAGAGACAAAGAACAACTCAACTAGAAACAAACAAAAAAAATAACAACATACCACGTGCTCAATCCCACTGTATTCTCCTTCAGTGTTCTCGCGAATGGTGACAATGTTCACATCAGTATAAGGGGTTTTGTAACCTTCAATTGAGACGCACGGCCGGACATTGGCATAGAGGTCAAACGTTTTACGCAGCAGCAAATTCATAGATGGGTGACCAGCTGCAATTGGGGTCTTTAAAGGGCCTATCACAAGAAGAACACCCAGGTGACAACAGGACACTTCTGGTTTCACATCATGTGGCCCCTGTGCAACATGTGTGCTGCTGGCTGTATTCCCTCCCTTGAATCCAGGCAAAGGAGGAAATGACCCTGACAGAGGCTCTGGAATTTCACCACATTTCCATTTTGACAGTGTCTGGGGCCAAGCACTGTACTGCCAAGGTTTGCCATACCACCTCATCCCCAGCAACCCCATGAGGATCATTAAAAAATGGAGGAAATAAAAAGACTAAGCAATTTTCCTAGGCCAGCCAGCCAGTGTATGGATTCTTTAATCTTGGATGTATAATTTTAAAGCTGTGCCAAGTTTTGACTGTCACATGCCTTTTTTTTTTTTGTCTTTTTGAGACAGGATCTCATTATGCAGCTCAGGCTGGCCTTGAGCTCACTTTTTTAGCCCAGTCTGGTCTCAAACTTACACTGATCCTCCTGCCTCAGCCTCCAAAGTGCTAGGATTACAGGCATGCACCACCACGCCTGGCATTTTTTTTTTAATTTAATTTTATTCTGAAGAGTAAAAATAAACAGTAGAAACAAAGAAACAGGATAACATACAATAATAGATATGTCACAGACTTTCAAAACAATAGCAAATTAACAATGGTTGTTATACTATCTATTTTTGTCGTCAAATCTGTTGCTCAGATTATCAGATATAGGTATGGTCATTTAGAATCATGACTTTAAGTGTATATTAAAATAATTATAGGGGCAGGGAGATAGCTCAAGGCCATGAGTGCCTGCCTGGCAAGTGCAAGGTCCTGAGTTTGATCCATGGTTCCACAAAAAAAAAAAAAAAAAAAATTAATAGCAATTACAAAAAAATGTAAAAGAAGAGGTAAAGCATGAAGTTAATAAATGAATACATACAATCAGTTGGTAATGGCCAGTGATACTTTTAATATTTTTACTCGGGTTTAAAAAAAATGTCATGGGCCTCCAGCTTATCTCGGTTGTTTAAGCGCCAGTTTGGGCAAATGCAGTCAGCTGCAGGGGACCAGAGTTCGATCCCCAGTTCCACAAGTTTCACTGGGATGCCCTTAAGGCAGCCAGTCAGCCAAAAAAAAAAAAAAAAGAAAAAAAGAAAAAGAAAAAGAAATGTCCAAAAATAAAAAACAAAGTACCTGACTATAAGTGGTGAATTCATAAGAGCTTGGCTCTGCTGCAGTAGGCAGCCAGGCCTTGCTCGGTCTATATAGATAAATTCTGGAAACTAAACATCGGGGACAGAGAACCATAATAGCCAGTGTCTCTGCCTTGCCCACCTACCTTTCAGGCCCATTTTATTCTTATCCATGGACTCCTTAGCTTCTGGCGGAATCATCCACTTTCCTCCAGGTCCCTGAATGGCAGTGACATTCCGCTCCTCCCATTGGATAGGTGCCTACAGGCCACAGAAGCACCATGAACTGACAAGCCAATGAGACCACAAGACTGCCAGGCAGGCCAGTAACTGACAGACTGTCAACTCTCAAGTCCTGTTGTACAGAGTTCCACACACCACATCCTGCCAGCTCCTTGCAGACTCATCTGATCTCAGGGACCCACAGGGTACTCCCATTAAGAGTATCGTAAGAAGCAGAGAGAAACACTTCATGGTTCTGTGCATGGATGGATCTTGAAAACACTAGGCTGAGCTCAAGAAGCCAATTACACAGACCCAAGTAAGAGTCTATCTGCACCCCAGAACAGGCAAATACACAGGGGTGATTGGAAGAAACAATAGATTTTTTCAATTTAAAAAATTACAGTAAAAGACACTGCCAAGAATGATGGGTGTGTCTGAAAGTAATGTATCTTTTACTATAATTAAGTTTCTTGGGTTTTGTTTTGTTCTTTTTTTGTCTGGCTTTTTTGAGACAGGGTTTCATCATGCGGTTCAGGCTGAACCTATATTTACTTTGTGGGCTACACTGGCCTCAAATTGAACAATCCTGCCTCAGCCTCCAGACTGCTGGAATTATATGAGTGCACCACCACTCCCAGCCTGTAAATATATATATATTTTTTAATAACTTTATTTATTTATGTTATGGCCGGTACAACCTGCCCTGGGGGTGGGGCTGGCGCAGCATATGGTGCTGGGGATTGAACCGCGGTCCCTGCAGTTGCCTAAGCTTGCCTAAGCAGGTGCTTTAGACCGCTGAGCTATTTTCCCAGCACCTACAAGTGTTTTCATGGAAATATTCACTGTATTTTTTTTTAATCATCTCTTGATCAACTGTTTGCAGAAATTTTTGTCAAATAAAAACATTAAAATGCCAGGTGTGGTGGTGCACACCTGCCACAGCACTCTGTAGGCTATAGGAAGACATTGTGAGTTCGAGGCCAACCCAGTATACATGGTGAGTTCAAGGCCAGCCTTAAATACAGAGTGAGACCCTATCTGAAAAACAAAACAAAAAATATTCTAGTGTGTCCTTTTTTACCTTATTTACTAGATCTGGCACTGCATGACTCCTGGCTCTTCACCATCACATTCTTGATTGTTGTTGTGGTGGTGGTACTGGGAGTTAAACCCAGGACCTTTGCACTGGGCTATATCTCTACTCAACTCATTTTCAAAATTTTGAGACAGCATCTCACTTAATTGCATAGTCTGGGCTCAAAGTTGTGATCCTCCTACCTCAGCCTTCCACACTGCTGGGATTATGTGTGTCACCAAGCCCAGGCCACAACATGTTTTTAAAAGGTTCTTTCAAGGAGCCAAGGGTATAGGTGAGTGGCAGAGCATGTGCTTGGCACATGTAAAACCCTGGGCCAATCCCCAGCAACCCCCAGCACCAAGAAAAAAGAAAACAAAAAAGAAAAAAAAGAACACCTTTAAAATCTCCCATATGAATTTTTCAAACGTTAATTTTCTCCTCTATTTTTGGTAGGAAGGCACAATGACTTAACACCCACACCCCTTAAAAAGACTTAAACCCAAACAGAGTTTAAAGATCCACAAATCCTGCAGCACTACTTTGATTACTTTATATATCATGGCTTTTAAATTACCAATAATGCCAGTAACAAGTAACACTGAAATATAATTGTTAAAGGGAAGATCTGTGGAGATTAATGATAGATTTCCCAGGGCCGGCGAGATGGTTCAATGGTCTAAAGTGCCTGCTTAGGAAAGCTCAGGCAACTGCAGGGACTGTGCTTCGATCCCCGGCACCACATGCTGCACCAGCCCCACCACCAGGGCAGGCTGGGCCAGCCACAAAATAAATAAAGAAACAAACAAACACAACAAGCAAACAAACAAATAAATAAATAAATAAAATTAAAAAAAAAAAATGATAGATTTCCCAACTGTACAAAAGCATGCATTTTAGCTGGGCATGGGTGGCGCACATCTGTAACCCCAGCACTTGGGAGGCTGAGGCAGGAGAATCGACATGAGGTCGAGACCAAACTGGGTTACAAAAGTGAACTTAAGGCCAGCCTGAACTGCATAGTGAGACCCTGCTTCAAAAAGACTAAATAAATAAAGAAATAAAAACATGCATTTTATCATCACAGAAGACAACAGGCTAAGAATTCATTCATTTTCTATGAATTTTTATTAAATGCACTTTTTATTTTATTTATGTATTTATCTATTTTTTTTTTAAAATGGACTTTTTAGAAAGCTCACTTACTTTGGCAGCATCAAAAATTTTCATAACTGCAGCCGAAATTTCTGGGCCAATTCCATCTCCTGGAATTAAAGTTACTGTCTGAACCTGAATATAAGAAACCATTAAAGGAACAGAGTAAGAATCGATTTTTGAAGGCTTATGAAAGAATATAATTGACAGAGAAATCCACTTCACAAGGTGCCTCAGAAAGACCCTAAATGCCACTAAGGAAATAAGACAACCCTCCCTAGGACCATAAAGCAGAGGCAGAAATCACAGATAAGAAGCTCCATAAATCTATTCTCCCTGAGTTTAGAGTTCTTAAAAAATTCTCAGACAATGCTCTTTTTTTTTTTTTTGGTGGGACCAGGTTTTGAACTTACGACCTTGCACATGCCAGGCAGGCACTTGTGCCACGGAGCTATCTCCCCGGTCCCAGACAATGCTCTTTAAATATAGCAAAAATAAAATACACTACACCAAGGAGATTTCCCAATGGATACTTCTTTATAGACAAGCTATGATGAGACCAATTGATCCAAGTCTACAAACTAAAGATAGTAAAATATTTCAAGTGTTCTTTACACTACATTCAGAGGGTTCTTTGAGAAGCAGGTTACCTGTCCTCAGGTCACATCTTTAGGTATACAGAACTCTTTCAGACATATTTCCAGAACATCAGAAGTCTACTTTGAAAATCAGAATCTCAAACTACAATCCAAAGAAGGGCCTCCACTTTCCTAGTTCCTCTGTAAAACCGGTCCATAGTGTCAAATCAGTAAGTTCAGCCAAGTAACTTGTAGCCAATAAGTGTAACATAAGAAAAGACCCACAAAGTCTGCATAACATTAGAGAATGACAATGAGTGTGTTTAATTATTTGTTTCAATGGTTTCATAAGAAATGAAGCCAGCATCTCAAATGCAGAAATAAAAATATGAACAGAAAAATAGAAAGAACAGGATGTAAATGAGTTAAGCTAATATTAAGACCCATTCTCTATATTTGAGAACTATACATTCTATCCATTTTATTGTTGGGAACTTTCAAGTAGCCTTTTTTAGTTCCAGTTGCCTGAGCTACACATTAAAAAGAAAACCATGAATTGACTTTAAATTAACATTAAATGAATGTTCCCTGGCCCTTCACCTTCTAATGATGCCTCCTGAGCAGGCACGAAGGCAAATATATACATATATTTTAAATAGGCTGCTTGAACATTTAAGTAACAGCATAAACCAATGATCAGCTCTCCAAATGAGCTCTAAGTGCAAGGCTCATTTTGTATTTTCTGTTTAAGCAGGGACAAAAAGAACTCTTTGGTATCTTCTTTCTGTCCTTCCAATTTATAAGAAACATCATCAGACCATGCAGAAATCTACTTATCTCCAACAGTAGAGAAAGTAGGAAATAAAATATACCATGGTCTTACAACTCCCTCATGCATAAAGTATTTTATGGTAACATAGGAATTAAGGTATCTAAATCAGATTCTGTAGAAAGAGGATAAAATAAAAATGAATAGGAAATCACTGACCCACAATCTTAGAGTGTTCCAAAAATGTGGTATCAGCTTTCACAGCGCAGAATTCTAATGTTGGAAATTCTAAAAGCAGTAGATTTAATGGACAATGGATGATCCACTAAAGACTGTAGAAGAAAGTGTAAGTCTACAGGGCTTAGCAATGTTTGAGAAATTCCTAATTGATAGTCAATCTACTGTTTTTAGGGAAGCTCACAAAATGAAAATGCAAAGCAGTATATGTGCTGCCGAAGCAAGCACATGAAAATGCAAAGCAGAATTTGAAGCTTCTCAACAATTTTCTCTTAACATGTATTAGCACGGAAAAAAGCCTCTCATCAAAATGCAGTGGTGAAATAAAGTAACAGGCTCAAGGGTAACATCTATCTATTTTTAACAAGGCTCCTTCAAGGCAGTAACGCCACAGGCTTCCAGAGCCAGCTGTAACATAATTCTTTATAAGGACAAGTGACCTAATAGGTTTGTGTATATGTTTGCCAATAATATTAATGTATAGTAACTATAGCAAATTTCCCCCAGAAATTGAATAAATGGAGATTAAATGCCACATAATGTATTAGAGTATCTTTCTTGAGAAACTTCTAAAAGGAAAAACTAAAAAAACATAATTATACTCACACCACCAGCAAAACCTCTGGTCACCTGTTTTGGGCTGTGCAATGCCCCCAGCAGCCGAGAGACCTATATGAACATGAACAGAGACATCAGGCAGAGAATGAACCCATACAGCAACAGTGGAGACAAACTCATTCTGACGGCTGACAATGTGATAAATCTGCACAAGATTCAGGAATTTCCCTAATTATAATTTACAATTTAGAATACTCTACCCACGTGTTAGCTCAGTGTGGTAGCTTGTAGAGATTTGAAAACCTAAATAAACAAGCAACATTTTACATTTGAGCCAAGAATTTAAGCACATTTTTTTCAAAGTTGATTTTATAAATGTAGATTATCGAAAATGATTAAGATTAGAATGAGGGGATTTTTGGGATAGCTCAGTGGTTGAAGGGCTTGTGCCTGCAATCCCAATCAGGTACCGGAGTCCGTGGTTCGATTCCCAGACCTACCAGAAAGGCAATCTGGAGGCCAGGAAGATAGCTCAGGGGCACAAGTGCCTGCCTGGCAAGTGCAAGGTCCTGAGTTCGATCCCTGGTTCTGAAAAAAACAAAACAAAACAAAACAAAAAAAAACAGAAAGGCAATCTGAGCTAGCCAAAAAAAAAGATTAGAATGAAACTATATTTCCTTTTTAGCTCAAACATCAGATTTTACTCTGATGACCTCTTTTCAAGCTAGATATATAAACAAATGGACATGTGTTCCTCCTGTCTTCAACTTCATTTTTGGAGCCTGAACCTTTACTCAAATACTGGCCTCTGCCAATTGATGACTCAACAATCAGCCACCAAGAAAGTATGAATGAATTTTATTTTCTCATTCTGGGAATCTGCAATCATATCCTGACTAAAAAAGTCAGGGCCAGCACCAAATGGACATTGCCAAAACTACCCACCAAATCTTAATCCTACTAGGACAAAATTCATCCATCAGCAAGTGGAGTATTGGAAAGGAAGCCATTTAAAGTTACTATGTGACAAGCACATGACTCCTCCTGCCCCAATAAAGAGGGACAAGACATTCAAATAAATCAGGTTCACATCCTTGTGGCAAAAGACCTGACCAAAGATGTGAACCCAAGAGTGTGGCCAGGTGTGGTGGTGCACGCCAGAAATTCCAGCAGAGGCAGGAGGATTCTCAACATGCCTGAGGCTTAACAAGACCAACCTGTCTCAAAAAATCAAAAGAACCCTAATGGTAATATTTCTTTTTCTTTTCTTTTTT